>WSXT02189925.1:0-19965 GCA_011762715.2 Neuroterus valhalla
TAAACTCATTTCTCTGGAAGTGGGGAGGCCTGTAGCCGCTGTAGACGTTCACGGGCCTCCCCACTCCCAGCGAAATGAGTTTATGTGCCCTTCTTCGATCCGGCAGCTCATTTTAATGTCTTCATTATTATTTTGGTGGCTGCCTTGACCTTCCAAGCGTCCGCTGTTATACAGACGTTGATATTACAGGACGAGGTAGCACGCGTAGAGGACAGCGTTGAGATTTTAAGTCAATGGTGACTTTGAAACCATCGAACATAAGTAACTGACATTCTCCAAAAAACTTCCTTGAATCCTAACAAAAATTTAGGTCACCATTAATTTCAATTTTCTGAAAATCCGCTCGACTTCCGAAGCGTTTGAAACTTTCAATATCTCATTTACGCCATGAGAAGAATAAGAATCGTTATAAATTTTCAATGGCAATTAATTGAAATTCTATAAAAACCGTTATTTTCTTTATACTAAGATTTTTCCCTCCATGTATACCCTTTTCGGGTTTTTACATATCTATATTCCCCCCTCCCACAGGAGATCGTCAGACATTGAACCCTGCAACTCAAATTCCTTTCTGAAATCACCAATAACCCCAACTCTCATAATAAGCCTCCAAGCAATGCCTGACGTACTCAATCCTGTGGGTTTTTTAATCTCTGAAACCCCCTACCGTCTGCAGCCGGATTTTTTATTTAAAGCGCTCGCATTTGCCTGAACATTTGGTCAGAGGAGAGAAAAACTGCAGAAAACCAAAACTCCTGAGCGTAGTCGATTATTGACAGACGAGTTTAGATGCAGACATTCGATAGCATCGAATGCCTACACCGATCCTCGGCATCAAATCTCCCGCTCGACAGTAGTTAAACGTAGCGAAATTATCGATTATTTCGAAAACTAATAAAGTTATCACATTTATTTAAACGACTAAAAATATGCGCAATAAAATTTTCTATTGGAATATTGGAATTGACCTGAAAAAAATATGACCCAGGGGGCAACTCAAACGACGGCGTTTCGAGCGTATCCCCTTTTGATCGCCAGCGGTTCCATTATTGAAATACGTATACATTCTATTTCTAAAATTCATTTATATGATTCAGCAATACATAGGGAAGTTCGGGTTCTTTGAAGACAATTAATTTTAAAAAAAAATCTATTCTAATTCTACCGTGGAAATATTTAGTTGATACCTATCTTTCATCGAAGATAACATTTGCTTCATTTAACTTTCCCCTTGTCTTATTTATCTGATTAACCATCAACAGGAATTCCAGAAGATCTATCGATGTCAAGCAGCTTTGTACATCGTAAAATTGATCTCTATTTTCATGTAAAAAAGAGTATGGTTGATAGCTTAGTTCGTTGATTTTATTGTAATTGATTGATAATTTATGATTTCAGGAAGATCGATTTTCAAAACTTATTTTTATATAATTTTATTCTTTCGAAAATAGCTATGCTTATATTTATTCTCAAAAATATCTCAAGATGTTTTTTTGCATTTCTTTCAGCCGATAACGTCGTAGATTTAGGCGCTCAGTGGGTACATGGGGAAGAGGGGAATGTTGTTTTCGAACTGTCGAACCCGCACAATTTACTAGATTCGGAGTCTCGTAATGGTTCATTCACGAATTTATTTGCGGACGCACAAGGAAAGATCATTCCCCCAGAACAAGGTGCACAGGCAATAAATATTTATTATAAGATAAGCGAAAGTGATTCAGAGGAACTCAAAGAATGGAACGGATCTTATGGTGAATTCGTCAAAAACAAGTGAGTATACAAATTAAAGGAACATTACCGAAAACGTAAAGCTGAACTACTTTTGAATATGTTAATTAATGTTACAAATTTAGACAAGAGAAATGAATATATTTTTCTAACACTGGAAGTTATATTAGGCATAAGACTGGTTTTTGATTAAAAATGAAAACGGACTCTTAAATCAATCATCATTTGAATTGTAAAATGATTTTTAAATTTTTTCAGAGTTTAGTACAATTTATTCAACTCCGAATCCCAAATTTGAAATCGTCCTTTCATGACCTTCAACAATATTATATTGCAAATTACACAATTTATAACGTTTTGGTATGGAAATGTACAAATTTTATAATTTAAAATTCTTGCACCTTGAAGGTTTGACGTCTTTTTTCTCCAGACGTCGAATTCGAACATTACTTCTGTTTTTCCTTCTTTAGGAATTGTTTTTCGGCTCTACCTAGAGATCCTCAAGAGTTGGTCTTACAGAACTGGAATCGAGAGTTCCAAAATGCGCAAAGTATTTCAATCAATTTTTTCCTTTTTTTTAATTCATTATAGACCTGTCAGAAAATCAAGAGAAAACTGATCATATGGAAATATGAGAAGGCTTTGATCATAGAATACATGTTCAATGTCAGAATAATAATAAATCACAAATCACTGATGTCTGCTGTTACGGTATAGGAACAAAATACAGTTTGAATCTAACGCGTTTCAGCGACAACTTCCGATTCTGGTTGTGTAAATGCTAGTGGAGGGGGATTTTTGTCTCAACTCTCTCTTGAGGATCTCTAGCTCTACCCAGTGCGGATAGCTGTCTTCCTCAACTCTTGCAGCTTCTTTGTCGATTCCTCACCCTGACCATTCCTTTTCAAAATCCTTTTGATTCTCTCTTCCATACTATCTCCTCCTCCTTCGTCACCTATACACCTCTAAAACGTGCAACCATGATTCTTGCTCATACCTACAAACTCTACACGTCGAACATTAACACCCTCACCCCCCAGTCGTCCTTGAACCTTCTCTCTCCTATTCCCCACACTTTTCCCATTTGATATTTTCTTCCTTTTCTTCTTTTTCCTTTCCTCTACCGCGCTTAGGTTCTCTTTATCTCAAAGTCGCTACCACAGGAAAGTATTCGGAATCTATCTCATCTCCTACTTCCATTCTAACCAGCAATTTCGTTATTCTTTTTTCTGCCATTATGTAATATATTACGATATCCCCTCTATCTGTTAACGTTATCTACCCTTTTTCATATCCCTTGGTATTGCCGTTACAAATAAACCATTCAGAATCCCCCAGCAGGTCTCGAAGCCTCCTCCCCTCTCTGTTTGTTTCTCAGTGTTTTGAATGTATCATGAAGATCCTTTCCTTCGTCTCACACCTCTCCTGCTTGTTCACCAGTCCATGCATTCAAGTTCCCTCCTAATAGCACCAACCCCTTCTCTTTGTCCTCTATCCATTTCTTCATCATTCTACAACCTTCTTCTTCCCCCCTTCATCTTCACACGCATACCACAGTCACACTCTTTTCTCCTTCTTGAATCCCTCTTATTTTTGTTCCATCCTTTCATTCCGTATTACTATATTTCTCAACCGCTATTTCCTCTACCCCTGCCACCATGACACCCATTCCTCACCCTTTTACATGATCTTTTCTCACTGATTGCGCCTTCCACACATATCCTTTCTATAAAATTTGCTCCATGAATTCCCACTTCTTATCCGCCCACGTTTCGCTCGTCATTATCACATCCCATTTTTGTACTTCCTCCCAGAATCCCCAGGGTACCTACATTTTCATCAACCTCCCTTTTTTCCCTTTCATTTGCATCTTGTTTGATACCCTGGCATAATTCTTCCATGTCATCGTCCCAAAACCAGACTTCTCCGTTTACCCATATCCTGTCCCCCAATTCCTCAGCCCACGCCTTCTGCTTGATTGGCACTTTCTCTTCCTCTCCAACTACGTTGAATCTTCTCCAATTCTTTCTTCCCTTCCCTTCAACAACTTCTCAATTCCCAAAATCTTATACCTCTCCTCTTTGCTCCCTTCTTTCACTAAAAACATGCATTCCTTCCAGTCCTCCTTCCTTTTCAATTTTTTTATCTCTTTCAAAGTAACTTTGCACCAACAACTTTCATCAGGCTATTATTTTTTCCTCTCCAATTGCACTGTCCAGTTTCATGCCCTTTATAATCATATTTTTCTTTCTTTTCTTCAACCGCCTTCCAAACCTTTTCTTTTTCCACCTCCAATTGTTACTCCCATTCTTCTCATTTTCTTCGGACTATTCTTAACTCCTCTTTCACCTCCGTCCGTTGCTTTTCCATATCATCAAATGTTTTCCAAGTCTCCTCTGAATCTATCTGATCTAATTATGCCTTATTCAATTTCTGAAACATTCCGTTGGCTGAAATGTTACTGAAAACACGGAATAGGAATATATTTATATAAATAAAATATTTATTCTTTATATTACTCCCTCTGAGAAAAGTTTCAAAACTTCTTCAGGACAATGCGTTCAGCAAATAATTTAATATCACTTTCCTTGAACCAGGCTTGTAAAGTAGGATGTAAATTCGACTCAACAATATTCTTCATTTCCCTATCTGGAACAATACATCTGAAACGCAAAACATTTATTAATTTCATTAAAGTTACTTTCCTACGTATGATTTTGATTTTTCAGTTTTTATCCTTTTGGTATGAATAAAAGTTGTTCTTGGAATGTAATTTCCGTCCCTAAAAATGTAGTGTATTAAATATTCCATTATTTTAAAAAGATACTGACCTAACTCTGGTGTTGCAACAGTCTTGCCTTATGTACTCATACCTTAGTAACGAATAAATATATTTGAGGTATTTCGTGTCAAGAGTACTGTTTTCTTGATTATACAAATTAATAGGACTATGTAGTTGCATAACATAATCCTTCGTTAAGATTGGAATTATATAGTCCACCTGAAGAAGAGTTATTATTCAAAAAGATTGAGAAAAATTCAAATTATCATTTTAATTAGATAGATAAGTAAATTTCATCCTTTATTGTGTGCCTTTGCAAGCTCTTACAAGCTTCAATAATATTTGGTGACGTCTCAATTACTTTCAATTCAATTTTACTGAAGATATTGTTCTCAAATAAATAACTGTTGGATCTTTTTAAAACTGGATTGGGTAATGTATTAAACAAATACAAATCTATTTGCATAAAAAAATGCTTCCTTATTCAGCTTACATTTTACTCTTGAAATTTTTATATAATCATGATCTCTATTATCATAGTTGATGTTAAGTGTTGTTTGTCTACTGGTGTTCATTATTTAGTGTTGCGTTGTAACAAACCATGTTTCGTCAGTTTATGTCGGGCCTCTTTAGTTTACAAGAATAACCATCGTAAAAGAAAGAGATAATGTAGACTTTGGTGTTGAATGAAAATACGTATGGAATTTCTCTTCAACTAAATGAAGAATTCAACTCAATAAGAAAATCGCATAAATACAATAGACAGTTATCTCGCGTTAATATTCCACTCATTCATGTGCCGGCTTCACGGTTTTCACACTTTACTGCTTCTGCCTCCCCCCATGAGCGTCGGCCTTCAGTGAAGGTTATCGCTCGAAACGTCAGTGCTTTAATGCGTATTATAGAAGTTGTTTGCTTGGCGACTCTCTGGGTATGTGTGAAAGTGTAGGAAATACGCTCCAGAGTCTTGACATAAGAGTGCTTTCTTGTCGCTTTAAACCAGCTTCAAACTGGATTTTAATAGCTTTCAGTAATGCTCCGTATACCCCCGAGACCGGCACATTAACGCGAGATGAGTGTTGGTAACAAGTTTTCAAAGAAAAAAAAGAATTAAAAATCAGATTTACTCATAGTCACGGATTGTGTATTTTTATAAAAACTAATAACTTATATATTTTTGCGATGTCTGCATCCAGGGACTCAGCTGCCCACGGCAGCAGAGCAGCAAAAAAAAGGTCATCGTATCAAAATATGCACAGAAATGCCTGAAACCCGCTTCTGTGGCCCCTGTCTGCATCTAATTAAGCTTTCCATCTTGAGAATAAGGAATTTAATATGTGATTTTATACTGCATACCGAAGTCTACATTATTTATCTCTTTTCTTTATGCCTGGCACCGACGGACGAAACATGTTTTGTTGGAACCAATTTATATGATCTTTATTACTTGTTCAAAACAGTCGTCCACAAATTCGACTCCACTGCTATACACATATTTCTCTTGTTCTTTTAGAATTAGTACTCCTATTTTTGGCACCATGGACCTTAATACTTTCGTAACGTTATTGGAACATTCAACTCCATCATTGGCGAAAGTCAACATTACAACACTCTCATAAATGGGACGTGCCTGAATAAGAGAATAGATAATTCCTTGAAATAAATTATTACCAAAAAAGCAGATTATTATTAAAAGAGTAGGGCAGAGACGGTAATGTTAGAGCAGCAGATTGAAAATGTGCTTCTGTGTAATTTGGAGAAACAGGGTAATTTTTAAATATTCAAAAATATGCTAGAGTAAAAAAGTCGTAGCCTCGGCCGTTCTCGAAATAAACTAAACAGACCGATTTTTGAAAAATAAATTTTTTCGGCTTTCCAGACTTTGACTTTCCGTGGTTTAGCCAACTTTTGCACGAAGAAAATTTGTTAGGTAGCCGTTACAAAAAGTTTTGTAAAAGTCGGACATAAAGGCTATTCGGTTTTCCAAGGCTTTTCCCACCCTCGTTGACTTTTTCCGTATTTCATGCAAATATAGGTATTACATAAGTATGGATATTCAAGTAAAAGGAAGGAAGCGATAAATTGGCTGGAAACCAATTTTTCTCAAAGTTTGAAGAAAAATTCGTGAAAATATACCCAATGTTTCAGTGGCACATGGACGGTCCCTGATATACTGTGGGAAAATGTGATATCAAACACAGGCTCATTGTGTGTTTGCAAACAATGAAAAAAGAAACTTTGTGCCAGTGTATAGTGTGCATTAAACTTGAATTTTGATTATAATGTATATAAATGTTCTATTTAGATAGAAAGTATTGATATAGAAAGAGACCATTTTTTCCGCCAATTCAAGTTTAATACTCCAAACAAATAGAAAGAGTACATGACCCCATTTTTCTCAAAAAGTAAATTAATAAAGTTTTTTCGCTTACTCTTAAATTGTTTAAAATGGTAAGTATAACCTGAGCAGATAAATAAAATGAAAATTAGGAATGACATTCAATATAAAGATACTACTTACTTTTTTCCTCGTTTTATCTAGTGTGATGTGTAAAACACCTTGTGATCTATTTGTGAGTTCATTAGAAGTCACACTAATTTGCAACATAGGACTCAAAACTAAAGGTGCTTTTGGGATAATATTTGGCCGTAAAATTTCCATATTGTGGTCTGTAAAAGCATATGTTTTGAAAATTAATTTAGAAATAACTACTTTCCAACTATGATTGGTACATTTCTAGCTTTTTTCATTTTAAAGAACTTAAACTTTTAAAAACTTGCCAATTTAAAAAACTCTTTGCGTTTTCAATCTCTAATTCGTCCATTTTCCAACATTGAACACTTTTGAATTAAGGTTTTTTCACTTTACAAAATATTATCAACACTTTGATACGAAGACCACGAGTCCTATAAAAAATGGTTGGAGGACAATTTTCATAGGTATTTTGAAAGATTATAGTTCTTCATTTAGACTTTTTTTAATTGTTGTAAGGTTCAAAATTTCATGTTTTTCATAAAAGTTTCGCTGGTTGAAACGAAGACCACGAGTCCTATCAAAAAATGGTTGAGGGGCAATTTTTACGTATCTGCATTGCTTGGCGACAAATTGAAATTTTTGCAGTGAAATTTCCTTACTTTTATTGAGCTCGATATATTTTATTAGCTTGCATTCCCAATTCATTGATTTCCAATTGTGTAGTTATGTATTTCGAACTTTTGTTATTATCCTTTGGTTGTTTCAAAAGTCTAGCTATCGTTAAAAAATGGAGAATCTTTGAAATTCTATTGTATTCAGGTAAGTTTAGTCTCTTCAAGGCAAAGCAGAATCATTCAATTAAGAGTAATTTGATTTTTAGTTTTTGAATGGAAAAATAGTTCAATTTCATAAGCTTATTACTTTGAATATGTTAAATTTTCGAGTTTATGACTATATTGAATGTTAAAACTTCAACAAAAAAATTGTAACTTTGAGATTGATGAACTTTCAAATATTTTTTTATTCAATTTTTATTTGAACTTTTTTTTTCTCCAATTCGCGATACTTTTCCTTTATTTTTACTCATACAGAAATGGCTTATTGCTAGATTTTTAAAACTTTTGTTGAAATAAATATTACCTGTGCTTTTATTGGAAAATAGGTTGCCAATGAAGTCAGTTATAGCATCTTTAATACGATTGATAATATCCAGCCGCTCTATTTTGATCAGAGTTGTTAGAATTTTGTCAAGTGTAGCTTCTGGAGATTGTACATATGCCAGTAAAACGTAATATGTGGGATCTTCTAATCCCTTGAAGTCGTGGTCTATGCACTTAAGTTAATTATTCATAATTATCCATACCATCCGCAAGCAAATATTGTTTTGTTTCTTATGTATAATTTTGAATGTGTAATATCTTACTCTTATTTGCTCTCCCAAGAGGCCCAAGTATGCTGCAAAGTCTTTCCAGTCAGCGTAAATTTTTCCCGTGGGAGTTGCACTGAGTAGCAAACATAGTTTTTGTAAAATAGGTTTACCTTCGTTTTCAAAGAGATAACCAGAGTGGACTTGAGATGAAAGTTTTTGAATGCGTAACAAAACTGTGTCTAAATTTGGAGGACCGCTAACTTCATCTCTTAGCTTTTCCAGCTCAGGATCGAATTTCCTGAAATCATAGATTTTTTCATGAAATAAATATATATGAACATTCGTGAAGTATTTAGGTTTGTATTATAAAAAAAATTGAAAGTATGAGTATTTTTCTTACCTGGGCGAAAACATATTTGGTTGTGGCACTTGGTCGATTTGAATCGTGTAAATTTAATTTACTTTAATTTATATTTTGAAACAGTAAGGCTTTTGCCTATAATCTTCTGGTGGCATGTTCCACTGTCGTACAATATTTATGGACATTTATGAAGTTATAATTATAAGTTACAAAATGTACTGTGAAGTATAGTATTACAATTGAAATTTTCAAGCATAAGACAAATATTTTACAGATCTCGGTTATAATTTGTACACATAGGATATAAGTCCTAGAGCTGCTCGCTTATCTGATATAAAATTGTGCGAAATTGCGTAAACTGTAAACTTATGTTCCATTCAGTCCACTTTCCTCGTGATCCCCTCCACTGCTTCTCTCAAGGTCAATGACTCAGAAGCTCAGAATTGTACATTGGACTTGCACCCGCTGAAATTTGAAAACTTAGTATTTTTAAATCGTTTATCGTTCTTTGGTTTTGAGATTGTTTTGCTATCACAAAAGTGACGCACGTTACAATAATCAAATAATAATTTAAGATCTATATATCTGATCTATTTTTAAACAATAATTTGGTAAATGTAGAAAGTATAATTGTACATGTATTACATATTGTCAACCGCTTGTTAATACTGATCAGAAGGTATTTTCACTCATGAAAAAATGAAAGTCTTTATATTTATTAATAAAGTAACCTGCAATTCGATTATATTGTATTCATACTTTTTCCAAAATTATAAGCATTCTGTTCATATAAATTTTTTCTAAAGGCATTTAAAATAAGTATATTTATAATTTGTAGATAGAAGGTAATTAAAGAAGCAAATGAGCATTTTTTTAGGAAATGGTAATTGTCGAGGTGGGGTGAAAAATAAAATTTTGTTGTTTTATGTTGAATGTCAGTTGTCAAGTCTGAGTAATTAAATTTTTTCGACTTGGTCCAGTCAAATGAGGGGAAAAAGCCATTTGCTGCAGCAAAATAAAATTTTTGTTTTGTTTTGCTCAAAATGTTTTGGTGGAACATCTAATGAAATAACAAAACTCTGAACTCCTTCAGACTGTAGCGTATATTGTTAATTAACAATAAAGTCAAACTCTATTTTTTATCTCGTTTGCTTGGATTTTTCCTTCCTGTTAAAAGATTCTCAATTTTACATAAGATGCGATTCATAAGGCGTAATTAACCTTAAAATGGATTTTTCTTTGAACTCTTCATGGCTCATAACTTACGAGATGTTGATTTAATAATTGAGGGTAGCGTGTTCCTAGAGCAGCCTGCGTTTCAAATGAGGTACTTTTGTAAAAAAAAAAACCCGTTTGGATTCGTTTTGTTAGGTCCTCAAAGTGGAAGGAAGAACATTTTTTTTGAGATCCTGTTCGAAGAAAAAGTATAACATGTGCGCGTATGGCAGTTGCCAACTTCAGATTGTTTTTTCTCGAACAATATGGTTATTCGAATTTTCAACTTCGAAAACTCCCCAGTGACTCGTTTTCCAAATAAAGGGTTCGTCTCTGGCTCAAAATGTGGGGAATTTTTCACGCTATCGGCTATACGACCCTATACGTAAGTTCATACCGTTTACAAGGGCCCTTTTCATATACGGCGTCTACAAATATGGTACATAATTAATTGGGATGAGAAAAAAAATTTTCATCATACCTCAATCGAAAATTTGCTTTTCGCCCCGCTGTAGCGGGTGGAAAATCGACTTTTCGATTATCGGTATAATGAAAAATTGTATACGCAACTCGGGGCGAAGCAACGATTTCACTCGTGTGCTAACTCACACTCGTGAAATCGTTGCCTTTCGCCCCTTGTTGCGCAATGTACTAATCCATTACTTGGACTTCCCATCATTTTTTCTGTAGAGTTAAATGGGGTTATCAGTTTTTCCGTAACTTACATATTCGAACGTACTGTATGAGGAATGGTAGAATCATATATTTCTTTATAAACAATCGGGGTTTCATCAAATTCTCTCATCCCAGTATTCACTTCTCTGCTATTTGTTAATTTGTTATTTGTTATAACGTAGCAGAATGTCAACAAATGAAAAGACATTGCCACAGCTATCACTGTATTTAATAAAACGACCTTCTACTTCTTGCTACGTTTTCTCAAGAGTGACGTTTCTAATTCATGAAATACCAAAGAATGAAAGCATATTATTATTAGATTTTATCCGGATAAATAATGCGTACGCATACGGCTAACAGTGATAATATTAGTGGACCCTTCTTCCTTCAGATCACTCAAGACTGAGTCTCCAGGGTAAGAAATAGGGATGTTGCGTATCACAAGCTTAATAGGGCGGGCCTCGACATTATGATAGAGGTAATATGGGAAGCCTTGCTCGTCAAGATTGGTTATGAATGCGCGGTAATCTTCGATGTAAGACATGCGAATAGAATAAATATCGAGCCCGATGCTGTGAACGATGGGCTTACATTGAGCAAGTCCAAGAATATTGCGGAGAAGAGTACAGAGGTGATTGGCTCCGTCAACGATCACGTTCATCAGCGGTATTTTCCCGGTGACGCGGTCGATTTGGCGTTCGCGAGGATAGGGTCTGCTTAACAAATTTTTTTTTGCGCGTTGGGCACTGGTCTGTATGCTGTTAAGTACACTAGTTGCATCAGATTTATACGAACCTGATCCTTCTTGCCTCCTGCGTTTCCTTTACGACGTGATAGTCCAGGCCTCCTCGTCCATCTTTTCGTCGGTTGCTCCGTTTCCTCTCAGGTCCAATGACGGTGTGCTACTCTTTCCCGGATTGGAAGGCATGGTTGCCTCGGTTCTGTCGGTTGCTTATTCACTTATGCTGCTCCTCGATGTTGACACTTCGAAAGACGAACACTGAATCTTCAAACTGACGGTTGCTTTGTCAAATAAGATCAAATAAGAAATAAGATTGTCCTATTTCAATATGATGCTCAGCTAATGCTGATTGCGTGTAATGTTTCAGCCTGACTTCATTTGTATCGCTTGTAATCGATTTGTATTGGGTTTCGTTTAACATTGTGTAATTCCTTTTGTAAGTTATTGTTATCTGATATGGAGACAGCTCTGTGAACAAGCAAGCTGATGATCGACTGCTTTTGAGATGTGTGGTTGTGGGAAGAGATGTAGGTATCTGTTTGTATGAGTGATTTTCTGTAAACTTCATGTCCCAATCTACTGTCAGATCTTTCGTAAACTAGTGCGTCCTAAAAATGCAATCTTCCGTTTTTTTAAATTTCCATTGTGAACTGGATATTAGGATTACGAAAACAAAATCAGAGGCCTTCTAACTGACGATACATACAAAGAAGCGAAAAATACCCCTTCAAAACAATACCCAACAAAACAAAACCCTTCCGAAGGACTCTAAACTTGACAAGGAAACAATATCTAAATTAATACCTACTAATCCTATCTCTCCAAGTTTTTACGGACTACCAAAAATCTACAAAAATAACATTCCACTCAGACCGATTGTTAGCGCAATAAACTCACCAACTTACAACCTAGCACGCTTCCTCGCCAAATAACTTAATTCTTACACATGAAACTCTACCATACACGTCCAGAATTCTTTTCATTCTATCAAAAAACATTCAACAGGTTTACATTCAACCCCAAGACATCCTTGTGTGTTTCAACGTAGTATCTCTCTTTACGAAAGTACCAATCCCTTATACAATCGATATCAACAAATCTTTCGCAAACTTTCCGTCCGATCTCATACCTTTGATAGAACACTGTCTCAACAATAGTCAACCCATATTCGAACCACCTGTGAAAATAGGACAACTTCTAAACAATCCCAAAGACAAAAAGGCACCTTTCGGTGATCCAGGAGTATATAAAATCCCTTGCTCTTGTGGAAAAGTCTATATTGGAGAAATCAGGAAAGCGGTGAGCCAACGTATAAAGGAACATGAGAGTAAAGTCGGGCTGAAACTTTTCATGCAATCAACATCAGCTGAGCATCATATTGAGACAGGACATAGCATTATATTTGACAAAGCAACCGTCATCGCAAAAACAAACAATATCTTTTCAAGAAGGCATAGAGAAGCAATCGAAATCTTAAAACACCCGAATAACATGAATAGAGAGAATGGATTTAATACCAATCCTCCCAGGTTAAGAAAAAAAGACTTGATTGGCCAATCAAGTTTGATCAGTCCCCGCAGTGGGGCCTTTCACCGATCACAGGCATCGTAGAGAGCATATATAAGAACCAAATAACCTGAAACCTCAGTTTAAAGATTCAGTGTTCGTCTGCTTAATTGGAAGAAATACTGCTGAAAATAAAACCTGTTGAACCATATATATAGTGCACAATGTTAGCATCTAATAATTTTTTTTTCAGATTCTATAAACAGTTCCAAGAAAGCCGTTTTACAAGTAGTGAGAGAGCCCCACAGTTTTTGGAATGGATTGAAAAATATGACAATCACATGCAATGTAGTGATTCATTGTTCGACGTCTCTGCTAAAAGAATGGTTGATTTCCGAAATTGTGAAGGTCATCCCTCTATGAATTGGAAGACTAAGGGGTCCAAAACAATATTAGATTTGTTGATGGTATGCACATTATTATTTTGATATAAGTTCATGAAATTAGATTGTGAAATCTTTCTTTTGTTAAAGGTATTTCATATTTTGTCACATAATTATAGAAAAGTTATCCCTCTGATGAGGAAAAACTGCCTGTGATGGATAAAATCGTTTTTAATACAGAAGTATCAAATATCAACTATAGCTTAAATGACGAGGTTGTAGTTACAACTAGTGATGGAACTAGTTTTATTGTTTCTCATGTGATATTTACGCCATCGTTAGGTGTTTTAAAGAATGAGTACATAACTATTTTTACTCCTTCTTTACCAGAAGATAAACAACGTGCAATAGAGGTAATAAATCAATTGAATGTTATTTTCCTTTAGGCGTAGATGAAAAATGATCAAGAACCAAACAAATCTTAAACTTTCTTGCAGGGATTCAGTATCGGGACCGTAAACAAATTTTTTCTCAACTTTCCTTACCGATGGTGGCCAGAAGAAACAACCGGTTTGTCATTTCTGTGGTCAAATAAAGACAAAGAAGATTTCCTTTCCGAATATGGACATGTGAGTCGAAATAATTATTCAATATTTTTTTTGTATAATTGTTTTCTTCTGAGGTAATAGTTTGCAGCAAAATATGGTTCAAATGTATTTCAGGAAAATTCATGGTTGTGCGACGTCTTTATATTTTTTGTAGTCGAAAATCACCAAAGTGTTCTCTGTGGTTGGGCATTTGGAGAATCTGCAAGGTTTACGGAAACTTTGACGGATGCTGAAGTTTCAGAAGGTTTATATACTTTGCTAGAAAAGTTTTACGGGAAGACTTACGATGTACCAAAGCCTGTAAACTTTACTCGGTAATTATTTAAATTTTTTTAATCTTTTGGAATATTTTCTGTTTATCTGCTAATCACACATTGCTCCTTTGAAAAAAATTTCATTTCTACATGCGCAGTTCAAAATGGTTTACGGATAAGCATATTCGCGGAGGTTATTCCTTTAGGAGTATGAAAACTGAGAAAATGGACGTCAAATCTGATGACTTAGCAGATCCCATAACTACGGATACTTGCAAGCCTGTACGTACTGAGTATTCTGATAACACACTTATATGTTACTTGGAAGAGCCATATTTGAAATGTCCACTCGAACGAGAAGCCGGGAATTTTTTTATCTTATGTGGCCATCCTGAATTTGAGAAGTTGATAGAACTTTTTATTTACATAGGTCATTCTATTCGCTGGCGAAGCGACTCACGAGTATTTCTATTCAACTGTTCACGGTGCAATTGAAAGCGGGTTTCGTGAAGCTGAACGCTTACTTGATTACTATAGGTAATAAAAACCACTTTGCTTACGCTTTTTAGAAATAATTTGATCTGCAAAGTTACTAATAAGAACCTGGCTTTTTACAATGAAGTCCATCATCGTATTACTTATTGTCCTCTTCACGTCTTTTCTAACTAAGATTCACATGTGAGCTCTTTATTTTCTGGATTAATTTTCGCATACTTTTTGATAGGGTGTTTAGGTATCAGCTGTAAGAAACATCCGTGGACATCTTTTAAGAAAAACAGAATCGAACAGAATCATTATTGCAGCTATTAACAACTCATATTTAACAATTCGATTCACTTAGTTAAGTGCAATATTATACCAATTCTGTTCAATATTTAATATTCAAACAATAAATATTCTTCACGGAACATTCAGATAAAGTGTATTCTATTCTCAAACTGAAACTGCTTTCTTTAGCCTCAATTACACTTTAATAGCAATCTATCAATCATATTCGATTATTTGTTGCTATTCTTTTCATTACACTGAGTTACTGATTAATATTCCTTTCCTTTATTAATGATCTGCAATATGCATGGTATGCTGATATTCAGGAAACACGCTTTTCTAATTTTGGATATAGGATGCTATCCATTAGGTAAAACGCAAAGTTAACAGATTTTAATTCTTGGAGATTTAGTCACTAACTCGGAAGAAAGTAACCATTTAATGAAAAGAATTCGATAATTTGGTTCGTATAGAACACACGTCTGGTCGAAGTCTACAAGAATGAGCCCTACTATAACTGAAAAAACTTTGGATGGTCGGGAATGTTTATCGGAAATAACAAGGATCGTAATTGTTGGTGCTGGAATCGCTGGTTTAGGCGCAGCAAGGACTCTAGAAGAAAAGGGTTTCGATGATTATATTTTGCTGGAAGGTAGTAAATGCTGCATTCATATTATATTTAAATTATTTTAAGCTGCTCAATTTTCAAATTTAGGCCTTAATTACTATTTGTAGGCCAACAACTTGAATCTAAATTTTATAAAATAAAATAAGATAAGCCTTGTTGGTATATTGTATATTTAATATTTAAGGGTCTCAGAATACTTAACTAAATTACAATTTGTTTGTCTTGTAAAATTTATTCTCGAAACGGTGACCTTTATATCCAGCCCCAAATTCAGCGATGAAATTTCATCTAATCTTGTCAATGCGAACCGATCAAATATATTTGTAATTAAATTCAAATTTTGAAGGTAGTCATGGATATTGAGTTTAGGTTTATTTAATTCTCCGTATATAATTTCAATGTGAACACAATTGAATATATTTAATATGCAGCTTGAAACATCTGACAAAATATTTAAAATATTTCCCCTTTGAGTTCAATGTTGAGTGCTTGGATTTATATTGCTTGCAGTTAAATGTTTTTGAACATAATATAGGGTTACTATATTACTTCTAAAACCTGGGAACCCCGAGAAATGTGTATAATTTAAAAAACAAATTTCTGTGGCTACCCTGACTTGAAAGCAATTCTGACTCACTTACCATTCTGAAGAAACGTGAATATTTTAAGAAATTGAGAATTTCCCAAAAACATCCTATGATTTTGAGGGACATTCCGATTTTGGTATTGTATGAAAGTTCACGGATAGATAAACGGGGCCGCGGAAACGGGGGGCTGAGGGGGCTCAGCCCCCCCCCCCCCTTCAGTTTTTGAGATATTTCTGTGCATAATTTTGTCCGATAACCTTTCTTTGCTTCTCTGTCACCGTAGGCAGTTGAGCCCCGCGCTTGAAAATACCTTCCGCGGCCCCTGGCTGAATATAAATATCGCACAAAGGTAATAAAGCAACTTTCCTTTTCAGCAATGGATAGAGTTGGCGGTAGAATACATACTATTTTTTCGGATGAAGACAGTTTAGAGTACGGAGCTCAGTTTTTGCATGGTGACAGGAGTGATCTTGGTCAACTGTGTCATCAGTTATCCCTTTTATCGGATGATCATTCCGGAGAAGCTGAGGGTGTCTATATTCGTGACGATGGCCTTGAAATAGAACCACACTTTGTAATGGATGTGGACGATTTCGTAAGATGTACTTTGGAGGAATGCGAGCAATATGCGACCAAAAATCAGATTCCAGATCCTGAGATGGGACAGAATATCGGGAAGATTCTACGTACTCGTTTTAACAAGTATTTAAACTCCAAAAATGAATCTGAGAGAGTTAGGAACATAATGGAAGAGTTATTCGACTGGAACATTAAATTCCTCAACATTGACAATTCATGCTTAACAGTGGATGAATTGTCGGCAAAGGGATGGGGAAAGTTTAAGGTTATACATTTGATTTTACTAAGTATAGTTGACATTCCTTATGAATATCGTTCACCTTGTTTTTTAATCATGATTCCTAATTCTATTTTCTTGCTTTTTCAAGTTTGTTGGTGGACAGGATCATTCCATATTCAAGTTGGGATACAGTTCTGTAACAAAAGCTATTGCTGACAGTCTGAACCAAAATAATTTAAGACTGAATAGCCCTGTTGAAAAAATTGAATGGAAGGAAAGAATCAGCAAAGATGATAGAGACGTGAAGCCGATATTCCTTACTCTAACTGACAATCGAACAATATTTTCAGATTGTGTCATAATTACTTGTTCGCTTGGCTATTTAAAAGAAAATCATGAAAAAATATTTCATCCGTTATTGCCTCATCCCTTGAGTCTAGGGATTGAAAGCGTTGGTTTTGGTCTAATTAACAAGATATTTCTTGAGTTTAATGAAGTTTGGTGGGAGGCAGGAACAAAGGGATTTCAGTTTATCTGGCGAAAAGAAGTTGGAAGCAATAATAATCCAAATGAGGAATTGGCTTTGTGGACTAAATGCCTAACTGGATTTGATATTTTACAAGAAGAGAAGAATGGAGTTCTTCTTGGTTGGATCGGCGGAAGAGGCGCTCATATTATAGAAACATTAAGCGAACAACAAGTGGCTCATGACTGTCATAAGATGCTGAAAGTTTTTTTTAAAGGGAAGAATATTTCTTTTCCAAAAAGATGCTTGAGAACGCGATGGCATGACAACAAGTTCGTAAGAGGTGCCTACAGCCATATCACAACTAAATGTGATAGAAATGGTATTTCACCATCAAACCTATCAGAGCCAGTTTGGGGCGTTTACCCTCACGGTAATGGAATGAAGGTATGAAATGTTTGATTTGAAAGTAAGATTCTGAGGATTTTCTCTCAATCATGCTTTTTATTACATGTATTGTTCATGTCCTCGTGAAATAGAATACCGAATTAAGACAATAATAGTATAGGCTTTCGCAAACCTGTCTCAAACAGTCATATTCTGATCCCGAGATTCTTAACATTACAAATATACAGCTGTAAGAATCTTTGAAGACTCCCCCTTCCCTCTCAGCATGCTTTTGTAATACTTGCGTAAGTATGTTTACGTTCATATACTATAAGAGCCTGCTTTGTCACTTGTCAATAGGGGTCAGATCCAAAGTGCATTCTGTATGAAGTCGGACCTTATTAACAAGAGATGATGGCCTAGGCTCCTGACGACTAGTTGTCCGGCGACTTATCGGCGGTGACTAGATTTCCAGCTCCAGAATTATATCTCGACAATATTGGCACCATGCAAGTCTACTGGCGCCTTCATTTCGCGGGACGCTCCCATGTTAAATCTTATGGAGCAAAAGTTAGTACCGTGGCGGCCACGGTCTCTTTCGGGGGACGCTGTCATAAGAATACGTGTAAAATTCGACGGCAGCGCCAGTCCTCCCTGCCAACCATCTGCACATAGCGAATAGCAGCGTCAGACGACACCTTAGTGAAGGAGTGGCCTACCAATACCTGGGCGTGCCTGAGAGCTGCCTTCGGGCTGTTGCGTCTGTGAATAGAAAGCTCTTTGATCTAGATTCAAACGTCATGTCCAAAAGATCTAGTGTTCCGAACTTTCGACGAGGGATAAAGTATCTGAAACGAACATGCTTGCCGTCCTTATTGCATTGTATTCTATGGAGTGATCCTGTAAGTGAAGAATGAGTTAAGAACCCTTAAAATCGCGACGCGGAAGGTTATGTTCATGAATAAATGCTTGCACCGTTGGTCGTTCGTTCCGCGAATTTACAGTCTACATCTTACACCGCCATAGTGGTCCCAGAATGCTTCATCTTGGTTTTATTTAGAAGATAATTTTTCTGCGCCCAAATTCGCCAATGGACGGCGCCCTCTTTTGGAAATGTGCAAGAACGAAAAGAAAGTGGTTAAAGACGGGGCGTTTCTGTGAGATGCAGCAGAAAAGATGCCTGAAACACTTATCTCGTCTTCAATTTCAGGATGAAGAAGATGAATCAAGCATTCACTCCCGCATACATGGAAATTTATCGGGGTGCGTGGAACACGAATCTGTCCTCAAAAAGTATCCATCATGTCTAGTTTTCGATTGAACGAGGTTCAAACCCCCTTAAAAGTACGTAGTTTAGGCTATTTTGGAGAATTTAAAATACACAACTCTGATGTGCTAATGATAATCAGTTCAGTGTTTTCCAGAAATGATAGTAAATCTGATTTTCCAGAGGGACATCAATCTCTCTATATGCATTCTACTATCTGTGTATAAGCCTTCAAGCTTTCCAACAGAAGATGCCACATCTGTTGATCAGCAGGTTTTCCCGAAAGCCCGCGGCGCCTCTCATTGATCCACGCTGTTCGTAAATCTCTCCACACAAGCTATCTCTCCGAATGATCCGATCAATACATATACTGGATTTTGTCATTTGATTGCTTTATCAAACTAAAAAAATATGCATACACTCATTCTCAACTATAGGAATTCATTAGTATTGCTTATTTAACTAAAATAATCACTTTATGCGCAAAAAGTCTCCCTGGATAGACTTTCACAACGGCTCACCTATCCTAATTTTTGATGGGCTGCAGTTTTAAAACTAAGGGCCCCCCAGTTGATAAGAAAAATTTACGAAAAGCATTTTATATCACCAACTTTTTAATTATTTCATCTGAAAATGTAGGATCATTTTTTTTCTAAAAGAAATTGGGTCATGGTGACCCAATGTGACAGCCTAGGGTCAAATAAAATGAACAATGAAAAATGTAACTTAAAGAAAGTTGTTCGATTTTTGTTTTCATCGAAACTCCAAGAATTTTGTCGTTGAATTATCGAACTTTCATCCTTCAAATTCCGGGTTTAGAATATCATAAATATTGGTATATTTCCAATATCTAGAATTAAAAGTACAGTACATTTTTTCTTTCTTTTTTTACATTCTCATAATTTATGATTGAGAAAGTATTAGAATCGTCTGAAATTTCACATCTTGAATTTTCAACGGA
>WSXT02189946.1:0-19962 GCA_011762715.2 Neuroterus valhalla
GGGTAAGTGCACACGCAAAAGGAGGCGATCGAGATAGATGAACGACCGACGCGAGGAGCTCCACGGACGGATAGACATAGCTTCGAACGATGTCGTGCGACTAATTAGATGTCGAATTTTCAAGAGTCACGTGCTCCGGCCCAGCGCAAGGCACGCAGTCCTCTCTATTTCCCTCCCCTCCACCGTCCGGGGGCTAAGAAAAATTCGAACGAAATTTTAAAGTGTGTTACGACGTAACAATAGTAAATAACTGGAATCCGAAATATTTACGCTTACTCCAAATTATAACAGTATAATACTTACTGGAGATTTAAATTCAAATACTAATCTAACCAAACATTTGAAATCTGCCATTTACTCGGTGGGACTTTCTATAGTGCCACATCACTCCACTCACCACACCAATTTTACTAGCACATGCATAGATTTAATTATTGTAGTTGACCTTGAAAAAGTACAATCCTATTCACAACATGCAAATCCATTCCTATCCAATCATGACCTTATCAACATTGAGTACCGAATGTCTAGTAATCTCCCACCTAAACCCACTCCAATACTGACTCGAAATCTTACAGTAATCAATGAGCAAGAGTTTCATGATCATTTAATGCTATATGATTGGGCGAGTTTATCCGCACTTCATGACGTGAACACAAAGGTAAATGGTCTAATGACAATTTTGACTGATGCATTTAATGAATTCGCGCCTTTATGTGTACCACGTTCTCGGCGAGAAACGGCCCCATGGATTACTACAGAAATAAAAGGATTGATGAGAAAAAGGGACGCGAAACGTAGAATAGCTAGAAGAACGAAAAATAGTCGTATACAAGCGGAATTTCGCAAACTTCGGAATCTTGTCCAGGCAAAAATTAGGGATTCTCACAACCAGTTTAATTTTATTCTAATTAGAAATAAAAACAAAAAAGAAAACATTCTTCATCTTCTTAGGCGCTTGCGTTTACTTCAATCCAAATAGGAATCTTCTGATCGAAATTTCGCTGCAAGTGACTTCCTCAATACATTTATGTCAAAGTCCATTATGACACAACTCCATACGGCTACCTTCGATCTACCTTTACAAACTTTCGATGAATATGATTTTTTTTTTGACATCACTCCTGAGATTCTTCTCAAGGAAGAGACAAGTTTATTCTAATGCGATCGGTTTGGATGGAATCTCTATCAAAATGATACGGTTAGCCCTTCCTTTTATTTTTCCAATATTATTAGAGATTTATAATGCATCTTTACAATGTGGTATTTTTCCAGATATATGGAAAAAAGCACTTATTCGACCGATACCCAAAATTTCTAGTCCTACTTCCACTAAAGATTTCCGGCCGATTTCTATCCTTAATGAGTTATCCAAGCCACTTGAACGAATTGTGCACCGACAACTAACAAATTTTCTTGATGCAAATAAATTATTAGACCCCATGCAATCGGGCTTCAGAGCCAAACATAGTACACTCACTGCGTCCCTCAAAATCACTACCGATGTCAAGTTGGTGATCGATAAGAAGGAGGTCACTTTTGTGGTTTTTTTTCACTTTTCTAAGGCTTTTGATACACTTGGAGCAGATCTTAAATTTTGTAAGTATCTCAAATACGCTGATGACTCCAAACTGTACTTGTCTGGACCTGCTGCAGAATTAAATAGGCTTCTAATTCAGATTCAAGAGGACATAGATCGGGTCGTGCTTTAAGCACGACCCGAGAATAATAGCCTTGCTTCAAATCCAGTTAAAACTAATGCTATTATTATTGAGCCTTCGACTTCTCCCTCTGTGAATACACTCGCTACAATCTCTCCTCTGAGGGTTGGTAATGTTAATATTGCTTTCCACGAATCGGTCAATGACCGTGTTGGATTTACACTAGGGGCCCTCGGGGCCCAGGCCCAGGGCGGCAAAATTTAAGGGGCGGCAAGTTTTTGGTAGAGATCACTTCCGAATGAACACTTTCAACGTCATTCTTGAAATCCTCGATGCCTATATAATTATACGATCTGGGTAGACTTCTCAGTTCTTTGACTGCGCGTTGTATTTTTGACTACAAAAATATATATTTCTCTTCCTCCTATAGTAGAAAAAGGTTTTCAATCTTTCCAACAACTCAAATTTAGGATTTTTAATTAAAAGAAATCTACCTGGAAATTGTAGAAGAAATCAAATTAAATTCCTTAACATGACTGTACAATTTTTCGTGAGTTAGTTATATCTATTTTCAAGGATTATTCAAAGAATTACTCTTTGAATTGAAGGAAAAAATATTCATCCGCATATCTCATAAAAAATTACTCACAGTACAAGCCGATTGGAGTCCAAAAACGTTTATTATTCCGTAAATTTTTGAGAGTGAAAAAGGAGATAAAAATGAATGAAATATCTTCTTTCATAACTATTTAAATAGATTTTTGGGGTCCAAATTAACTAAGTAAAAAACCATGTTTCAACAAAAGAGTTAAATTTTCAAGCCGAGAGGTGAATCTTGAAAAAATGAATTTTCAACTAAATACTTGAGCTTGAAACCAATTTATCTCGAGAAATTGTATTATTATTCCCGGGCGTAAAAAATTTTGGACTTGAACATCTCTCCATATTATCATGTAACAAAAGCGAAAAGATAAAACTTTCATAAAAATAATTCAAATTTCCTACCAAGAAGATAAATTTTGTCTTGAAAAAGACACATTTTCAAGAAAATACATCAGTTTTCAACAAGGTTGCTGTATTTTCAAGTCAATGAGACGAGTCATTCAAAAAATATTAAATTTTTACTACAAATATTCGGTTTTTAATAAAAGAGTGAATTTTCGAACATAAATATGAATTTGTCACAAAATGTGGGAGTTTTAACTCAACAATATGATCTTTTAACTAAGCACGGTTCTTTCCTGTCAGATGGATTCATATTTGAAAAGAGAAATCACTTTTTTCAAATTTGATTTCCAGGAGTAAGAATAATTCAAAAATAAATGCAATATCTTCTTCCATAACTAACAAAATGGATTTCTTGGGCTCCAATTGTGTTCTTAGGCCAATGATACGAATCGTTAGGAGGAGATTTCAATTTTCAACCCAAACATATAATTTTTCAGCAATAGAGGTAATTTTTGAACATAAATATGAATTTTGTACAAAAATGTAGAAGCTTTAACTCAAAAATGTAATTTTTAAGAAGAAAGGTTATTTTTTGCCGAATAGTTTTGAAACAAAATTTTATTTTTCGAAATTTCAATTTTAGGAGTAAGAAAAATACGAAAATAAATGTAATATCTTTTTTTATAACCAACAAAATGGATTTTCTTAGGCTCCAATCTATAAATTTTTATGTTATTTTTCAATCTATTTCAGAAGAAATATTCATCTTACTTATATTATCAATCTTCTATCACTTATAGAATTCATTAAATCTTAAAATTGAAAAGCTAAAACTAATGCAATGACATAGTCATAATATAACATTCAGATAAAACATATCAAAAAAATATCCTACGTTGAAGTAATAAAGTCAATCATATCTCGGGGCATCAAAAAATTTTAACCCAGCACTGGTCGTTTCTCACAAGCGGTAAGGATTTTTTTGGGAATAAGGACCATTTTGACCGCTATTTTCAGTATAATATTCTGCGTTAAGGAATCGCATTGTATGTAGTAGTGTCAAGCTAGGTTGAAGAACCAGGTGTGTGTGCGTTAGATAAGTGAAGAATACGTTTCTCGTGTGATGACTCTGTGTCCTTGTTATGTAAGCAAAGGACTACAAATCTGGTGTCTGCTTAGCACCAAGACTCGTTTCATTTTGATTCAGAACCCTTCATATTTTCCTAAACTGTCTTGCAAATTATATTCTCTGCCTGTTTACTTTTTCCCAGTCTATCTTAGGCTTTCAATTTTTATAACATTCTGGTACCCGTCCAGGATTCCAGACTGAGTTCTACATTTTTATAGGACAAATTTTTTCCGTTTATTTATTACATTAGCGTCGAATCAATTGCAGCGCAGAAAATTCATTTTCTTGTAACCTGTTAAGCCGTTGCAATTGTATGTTCTGGATATGTTTATATTGTTACGAGTTGACATTGCATTTATGAATCAATAACATCATCAATCCTTCACAATATAGAAAATGGTAGACGAGGATTTGCAATTCTTCAATTCTTTATGAAAGGTTTATAACAATAAAAATTTCCAGTTAAAACATACAATAATTTTCTTCGTCGATCAGGTGAATTGCGATCACAGGGTATTTTGCGTATGCTTAAAAAAAGGGCAGCATTTTCCATGGTGCCTAGGGCGGCGCTTAAGGTAAATTCGTCCCTGGTCAAGGATTAAGGATACTTGCTCAACCGTACTCTTTCTTGGAAAGAGCATGTAATGACTGTTCCTATGAACACATACAGAATTCTACAGTAATTAAATAAAAACAAGGACTCTTTACCTACCTCTACTAGCATTCTCCTAGTTAAGAGTTTATTTCTCCCTTTCTTTGATTACGGATGTATTGCCTACGATGATATATTGGATGAACTAAATGGCAAGTTAGAACGAGCAATAAATGCATTATCCGTTTTATTTACAATCTACCGAAAAGTGAACACATTACTTCATATCGAGAGAGAGCAGGGCTTTTGCCCGTGGCTAAAAGAAGGCAATTTTCTATGGGCAACTTGCTTTTTACTATATCCAGAAATGAAGCTCCTCAGTATTCACGTCAATACTTTACTTTCATTGATAAAAAACATCCTAATCATGCCGGACTCCGTGAGTATTCAGCAATTCAAATAATTTACTCGAAATCATCCATTCGTAACGGTATTTAGTATTATGTTACTGCCTACTAAAAATGTAGCTTTTCATTTTATTTATAGCGTATCTCATATTTACAGCACCACTATGAACTTCAAACTATAACTTCTTGATTCTGACGGCCTATGTTTCATATTGCTTGTTAACATACAGTATGAGTTTCAATAAGAAGGTTAATAAATACCTCAAATACAACATCTTCCAGAATAATTAGACTTCTAGACCTATTAGTCTGGAAGATGTTGTATTTGAGGTGTTTATTAAACTTCTTATTGAAACCTAGTTTTGCCCAGACACTAAAGAAAGAAAATTCAACTATTCTTTTAATCATACAGTATGAGCTTGTTGGTAATATTTTACTGTTGAATACACATTTTTAGTTTCTGTGCCACGTTCTTCGTTTTTAAGGATATCAACATGTATATTTATGTTCCTTAGAGGGCTATTTAGCCCTAGGGACTTTTTCAATAAATTACAAGGACTTGATGGCAATCACTTGTCTATACCGACCTCCCTAATACGCGTTATTTTTTTCAAATATTTTATGAAATGTATGTGTCCAGTGTTTTTTGTGTAAAAGTTACAATCTTCATAATAAAAGAATCTTCAATCGACAGAGCTACATGATTATACCAAGATGATTGCCTTAAATTTACTCCTTAAAAGCTTGCTTTGAAATTGATTATAAAATTATATAAAACTCGTTTACTATTTATCATTGTAAAACCGACGGCAGTAGCTGCGTGGTAACTTCCGACTTGGGCGGGATCTCAAATGTCAAGCATGAACTAGCGCGGTTAGCGCTCAGGTGGGTGACTGTTCGGGATTCTCGCTTAGTCGTGTTTTTACCATGTTTAATTACTGTCAAGCGGAAGATTTGACGCCGAGGATCGGTGTAGGCCTACATCTATTTCGTCTGTCGATTATCGACTGCGCTAAGGAGTTTTGGTTTTCTGCAGTTTTCCTCTCCTCTGACCAAATGTTCAGGCGAATGCGAGCGTTTTGAATTAAAAATCCGGCTGCAGACGGTAGGGGTTCCAAAAATTAAGAATCCCACAGGATCGAGTACGTCAGGCATTGCTTGGAGGCTTATTATGAGAGTTGGGGTTATTGGGGATTACGGGAAGGGATTTGAGTTAAAGGGTTCAATGTCTGACGATCTCCTGTGGGAGGGGGGAATATAGATATTTAAAAACCCGAAAAGGGTATACATGGAGTGATAAATCTAATCTAATCTATTCATCATTGTAAACGAATTATAATATGTGACGTCGGACGAAGAAACCTTCCTGAGTATCCAAAAATTAGATTGTCCTATTATGATTGACGCATAGATTTTGAATTGATGTTCAACAGAGTCCTATTCGCTTCGGGACAATAAGGCTGGTTTCTTCGTGCGGCATCACATATATACATTATAATACGCAGATAGTCCGCCGTTAATAAGACAATCTACTGTTGCACTGGCTTCACTCGCTAATGGCTTTAAAAACGTACTTACATTTTTCCGTTTTTTCTTTGTGGGATGGAGGCGCAATTGCTTATGAACTTTTTGCTTTACAATAACAATTTCTCTCGTATGAAGTTTTATAACCTCACATTGATTTGAAATACCCAGAACTTGGTCCAAATGTTTACTAATGATGAGCGAATCAGAATCTGAAATATCAACGGCAATACAGAAACTCAAAATACTTTGAATTTTGGTGGACTTTTTTTCTTTGGCATTTTGACACTGCCCAAGATTCTGTTCACTGAGATCTATAAGCTTTTATACTTCCTCATTCTTTGCTGGATTTGATATGACACAGGTTAAATTGTTTACAAGCGTCGTTTACGACATATAGATTTAACGAAAATGCAACTTCTTGAATTTCGCAAAATTTTCAACCAATTTTTTAAACATTTGATACGTTATTGTGATTAGCTTTACAAAAAAGTTTGAATCGCAAAAATCGGGCTGCTTTTGCGATTTTTGCTATTTCATCATCGCTTCGTGATAGAGGTGAAAAGGGTCCGATTTTTGCAATTCAAGTTTTTTTGTACTGATAATTATGAAGGGTTTTTTTATGTACACAAACCGGTGGAAAATTGTGCAAAAATTGCCTTGTAAATGTGCCATGAAAGAGAAGCGTCAACGATTCTAATATACTCTTACAGACTAGCATTGACTTAATAAACCGGTTCAAATTTTAACGACCCCTGCTCACAACTTGTTCATCAAGGGATATATTACACCGGTTGGAATTTTTACGAGCGTCGCTTACGACATATAGATTCAACGAAAATGCAATTTCTTGCATTTCACCAATTTTTCAACAAATTTCCACATATTTGGGACCTTATTGTTATTAGCTCTACAACAAAGTTTGAATCGCAAGAATCAGACTGTTTTAACTATTTTTCATATTTTTTATTATCGTTTCGTAATAGATTTAAAAAAAAAGAAAACGTGTCCAAGTGACATGCATTCGAAACTCCATTCCTATCGCGTGTTTCAAAGACACGCATTACTTTGAATATAATTATTCGAGGAACGCTTATATTCAGTATACAGTATACATACTATTGAAAGACAACTCTTTGAAATAAAAAATATTGCGATGGTCAATAAACAATTTTCCCATACTTTTAATAACATTTTTTAAAACATTTTACATAATAATCAAATTTTCAATGCGGCGCAGCGTGCGGCTCGGGCCCACGGAGTAGCCCGGCTGCGCGGAGAATTGCGGCACATGCAAAAATTAATTATTGCTTCAGCCGATTGAGACGAATCTTTTTGAATGTTGTATTCATTGAATAGCTATCATTTATACGTATTGTTTATTGTTTACATAAAAAACACTAAGTGTTCAAGTACACTCGAAAAATCTGAGAATTACTGACATCCTGCGAGAATTACTGTGATTTGCTTGTTTTTTTCTCAGTATCGGTTCCTAGTACTAGGTATTCGCATGGTATTTTGAATCACTTAGATTTCAAAAATATGCCAGTGTCCGATGTGTATTTGTTTTAAAACAGTCGGTAGTAGCTGAAATTCTCGGCTTGTGTATCGTGCTCAGTGCCTCGAATTTACGATCGTTTTTCTTAAAAAAGTGACGTAAAATAATATTTATACATTTTTAGATACTGAATGGAATTTATTCTTTGTCATAGCCTTAATACAGTGAAAATAATCCGAAATACATTTATAGTTTTCAAGATGTTTCATGCTCGTTATTTTTGCATACCATTGGAAAAAACAGATCACAAGTGCATTCGTAATAATTTAGTTGTGATAACAGCTAAACGGGACGACAGATTTAGAGATTTAGGGGGTTTATGCAAGCCGAGAATTACAGCTACTACGCTTATAGACACGTCGTGCTACGCTTTGCAATCCGACTGTTTTGAAACAAATACACATCGGACAGTGGAATATTCTTGAAGTCGAAGTGATTCAAAATACCGTGTGAATACTTAGTACTACGAACTGATAATGAGCAAAAGACAAGCGAATCACAGTGATTCCCCCAGGACACCAGTAATTCTCAGTAATTTTCGAGTGTACTTAAAAACACTTTATGTATTACATAAGCAATACGTTTAAATAGTTAGCTATTCGATAAATATTTTTATGAATACAATATTCCAAAAGATTCTTCTCAATTGGCTGAAGCAATCATTAATTTTTGTATGTGCCGCTATTCTCCGCGCAGCCGGGCAGCTCCGTGGGCCCGAGCCGCGCGCTGCGCCGCGCTTCGCAATTATATATTTTCTGAGTAAATTAATAGCTGGCAGTGGAATTTTTTCTCAGATTGTCGTTCTTGAATAGTTTTTACGTGTATCGCCAAAGATCTAGATGATCTGAGCATTGAGAAGTTGCTGATTATGTAAATTGTTTATGAAAATGTTATTAAAAATATGGAAAAATTGTTTATCGACCATCGCAATATCTTTCATCTGAAAGAGTTGTGTTTTAATAGTATGTGTACCAATTTTCGTCAAAAGATATTCAACCGTTTGAGCGCAAAGAAGTATTATGAAAAAAAAGTCATAAATGTTTTTCGTCCGAAAAAAATAGTTAGAAATTTCATAATATTTGCTTGGGCTAAAAATTGGGGTGTCTACTTGATGTGATTTGTCTCCATATAAATGCTATCTCTACTCCACCCACAACACATGATCGTGCACTGTAAAAAACAGGTTCTCCATTGTACATGAATACTTTCGTATTAATAATCCCCACTAATCTTCAACAGCCTTAAAAAACAGTGAATAAATATACATCCATCAGAGCGATTTGAAAAGCAGTATGCCACAGGACATCCGTTCCCAAATGCGTCCACAATCATGATCGTGTATAATTGAATGTCGTGAGAATTTATTACGTGGGTACTATCTATACAAACTTAAATGTGTCCAAATTTGAAAATTTTCGTAGTTATGAGAATTGAAATAAAATCACTCTTGCTTACCAATATGTCTTTACTTTTTCCCTCTTGACGTTCATAATACAAAATAGGACAATCTTTTTGAAGAGTATGTACTTCTTCCACCCACAATCGATATTCAAATCTCTTGAAATACTATGGGGATTTTTTCTTTCCAAAAGACTCTGCCCAGCGCCATTTTTCACTTCAAACTCACGTACTAAATCCATAATACGATCCAAAGAGACGCCATCTCTTAATTTACCTAGAAAATGTTTTCAATATTTTCCTATTGTTGCGATTCAAACTTTGCTGTAAAGCTAATAACAATAACATATCAAATGTGTAAAAATTGGTTCAAAATTTTGCGAAATGCAAGAAGCTGCATTTGCGTTAAATCTATAGGTAGTAAACGATGTTCGTAAAAATTTTGTTATATGTTTTACTTTCGAGTTCAAATAAAAAAGTTGTAAACAGGGGTCGTTGAAATTCGAACCGGTTTACTTCATCAATGCTAGTTTGTGAGAGTATATTAGGATCGTTGACGCTCCTCTTTCATGTCGCATTTATAAGGCACTTTGTGCATAATTTTCCCTTATCTTATGTACATTCAAAATACTTCATAATTATCAGTACAACAAAGCTCGAATCGCAGAAATCGGACCATTTTTACTTCTATTACAAAACGATAATAAAGTATTAAAAATCGTGAAAACAATCCGATTTTTGCGATTCAAACTTTGTTGTACAGCTAATAACAATAACATATCCAATGTGTAAAAATTGATTAAAAATTTTGCGAAATGCAAGAAGCTGCATCCGCGTGGAATCTATAGGTTGTACACGATGCTCGTAAAAGATTTTCCCGGTGTCATATATGTCTCCCTAGACTCCCAATGCTAGCGCATCGCTCAGGCAAGGTATCAAATGTCAATGTTAGTGAGAGTTTACTAGGATCGTTAACGCTTTTCCTTTATGTCGCAATAGGTCGTAAATGATGCTCTTAAAAATTTCAACTGTTATCATATTCTAAAGTCAATAACGCTTTTTAATAACGCATTTATATTCCAAAGTCAATCACGGTAGCCATATACTTTTTGTGGATTAGGTCTATACCCACGTATTCTCTCTACCCTCATATAAGGAACTTTGTTCCGAAATCCTCCAATTGTGATGGGAAGGCCTTTCTTATTTCGATTGAGCCAGTATTCTTTAGTGCCCTTTGTTGATTGCCTCTTGGTTTGTAAGTAAATGAACGGTGACGTTTGTAATATTTCTGTCGATTGCCATCAAGCAAGTTTTTTAAACTTCTAACTGAAGTGTACTGTAAATAGTTTTTCTGTTCGACTCGATCTTTCCATTTCTAGAAATCTAAGAAATTAAAAGTAATTCCCACTCATGCACAAAAAAAGCTTCGGAAGTTTCAAAGGGAATGAGTAGCTGAAGTGTTACAAAGCGTCGAAATAACAGTACAAATTTAGGCTACTGCTCTTTTAGTTTACGATTTAACCATAATTATTATTAAATTGTTGTTTTGTACAATTTTTTCATGTGGAATAACTATATCAAGTTAAATGCCAAAACTTACAATAAGTGATTTTTAACATTTTACATCAGAATATATGTACTATAATTATAGGGTCACGATATGAACACACATGTGAAAAAATCTTCTGTCGCTGGCCCGGCCTAGACTTGCGTTTACGCGTCCATGTAGATATGGGCTAACTCGCAGCAATTGTCATGGTGGCTGCGGGTGCGCACCACAAACATCCGAATTGAAACTGAAAAGCTGTATCCACATGGGCGCTCGCTCAGCGTAGAGCGTCCGCCTCTTTCTCTTCCTATCTAGCGTTCTACTTTTAAAGGTACAAACGAATTCAGCGTTCTGCGACGAGCGCCCGCTAGGCCAGGCAACGAATGATTTCAAAAAGGAAGAAAATGGTAACAGGCTTAAAATTAGTGGGAACCCTTCTCCAGGCACCTATATATTATTATATATAAAATATAAATCGAATAAAGAACAGATGAACAATTTATAATAAAAAATTGTGGCGGTTACGAGTTTCTCGAGTTGATTTTTGGAACGGCTCATTTCAGCACAATCAAGGTGCAGAATACAAATGTGCAGAACCCTCGACTCTTTAAAAAAGTTTATTCTCCTTTTTTTTGCATAAGCCCAAAGGTTGTTCGAAAAATCGGAAAAACGATTCATTTTTTGTGGGCAACGACTTTATACATGCAAGCTTCAGTTTTCCAGAAAATATGTCCAAACTGCAGATATATGCAAAATCGCAACATGTCTATTATTTTATTAAATATTCTTCGTAAACCGTGCGAGGCTGTACAATTCTTCTGGCATAGTTACCCTTTTAGATTTTAGTTCATACTTTGTGAAAAATTTCTTTTATATTTTAACAAATTTTTACAAAAAACAGAAAAATTTTTAGTGCCCTATAAAGGTATTCTATTAGACGCTATGAAAAATACGTTGTACCTGTAAAATTCAGAAGGCTGCGGTAGGCAGTTATGGTGTTCATCTCTTCTATTGCGAACATCCCATTGTCCTTCGAGACTCCTCCTTCGAGTTTTGAGCTAGCACTGGCGTGACTTGGCCCAGGTCATTTCTCGCTATGTGGTAGATGGTTCCATGTATCACAGTAGCAAGTAGTATTCGCAATTCTGGTACAATATTACGGAATACAATAAAGGAGTATTCGACCACTTGTATAGGTCTGAGAACTCTCGATTTTGGATATGTTCGTGAGAAGATTGTTTTGAAACATCTGTACAAACATGGGCATAATTTGAATTTTTTTTACCACCACAAAAAAAAAATGAGAATAGCGCGCCTGTCAATTGCCATGAAACACTTTCACTCAGTCAGCAGACTTTTGATAAGCCCACTTCTAGAAGTCTGAGAACTGTCGATTTTGGAAATGTTTATGAAAAGACTGTTTTAAATGTCCATACAAAAATTGATATAATTTTCTTTTTTTTTCAACCTATAAAAACAAAGTTTAGGATATCGCGCCGGTTGATCGATCCTTAGTTTTCATTGGGCTGAAAATGCTGTTAAATTTTTTTTAATTCGATTCATATCTCCCACCTCCTCAAGCGCTTGGAATATGGAAAAAAATGAATTCAGGCGTCGAATATATGAAAAAATGAACCCTAATAATCACCCATTTTTTATCTATGCCGAAATACATTCTTGAAGAATTCCTACAAGTACCTATTGAATATTAAAAATATGCCAAAATTTGTTTTTTAATTAATTTTTTATTTCTATTCAATTTGGCGTAGAAAATTACTCTAAAAAAATAATAACCAGTATTTCATCAATTCAATAATTTTTCTCAATGACCATTTTTTGGTAAAATTTGCCTTGTTTTGGAAGTGAGGCATCTCAGATCTTCATTGAAATATGGTCCTTATGTAACCATCCTTTTTTTAGCTCCACATATCGTAGAACATGCTCCAGTTACTACTTTAACACAGTGTGCTACCAAGTGGCAAGGCATTCGTTGACATTTGAAGTTTTTTGCATTCTGGCCATCTGATGAAAGTTTTGATTCTTTTGAACTATAATTTTTCGATAAAGGTGGTTCAATAACCCTGAAGTTGTTCCAAATATGACATCCGAGGAAGGTTGTGCATCGACGTTGACTTTTGGTATGATAAATTGCCAAACTGATTGTTATTTGAGTTTAGTATTAGCGTTTTCAGTTTCTGATATCAGTTTGCTTATTTGTAAGCTTTGCCAGAAGAACATTTTCGGGGTGTAAATACATATAAATCACACAGGAACATAAAGTTTTAAAATAATAAACTACTAATAAAATAATGAACATAAACTTCCTTAAGTTCATTTCGGATCAACACATTCGATTTCTTCGAATTATACAACCGCTTAAGTTTCAAAATCAATCAAACTCTCCTATGGATCCTAAATTAGTGCGAGGGCCTGCAGTTGGTCCGTCCAATGTTTCAAATAAGTGAATTGAAGGCCATTTGTCAAAATGAAACAGTTATATCAGCTACTGTAAAGGTTTTTTCAACGATAATTCTAGTTCCCTAATAATCCCACCTTTCCGACAAGTGTTGACGATGGTGCCATCAGATCCAATGTCTAGTAGATTGTCAGTCTTCACTTTTCTCCCTGCCAGGAAGTCTGTAATGCTGTTGCAAATACAAATGGCAGTCCCAGGAGAAGGAATTATGTTTCCAAAATATTCTGAACCTGGTTTCTATTTCGGTGGATCACGGGAGGTTATGGGAGACGATGAAGAAGAGGGAAGTAGAGGAAGGTCTGATCGAAAGGGTGAGAGAGGTGTATGAAGAGACGAAACATAGGGTGAGAGGAGGGGGCACGATTTCAGAGGGTTTCTGGATGGATAGGGGGTTGAGGCAAGGATGTCCGCTCAGCCCAACGCTTTTCGCGATCTTAATCGCTGACATGGAGAGGAAGCTAGAGGAAGCAGTAGTTGGGGGAGTGAGAGTAGGAGGGGTTAGAATGTGGCCACTTGCGTATGCAGATGACATAATGTTGCTGGCAAAAAGTGAGGAAGCATTGAGAGAGATGATGAAGAGGTTGAGAAGGTGCTTAGGTACGAGTCGGTTAGAGTTAAATGCAGAAAATTCCAACGTTATGGTGTTCAGGAGAGAAGGTGGAAGAGATAAGAGAGGGAATTTGAAATGTAAAGGGACGGTGGTACAGGAGGTAAAGAGTTCGTGTACGTTGGGTTCCTATTTCGGAGGAATAGAGGAGTGAATGGGCATATAAAGGAGAGGGTAAGGAGGACAAATATTGTGATGAGGCAGGTGTGGGGATAGGGAAAGAGGTTGTTTGCAGGTGACTTTGAATGGAGAATGAAGCTGTTTGACTCCCTGGTAATGAGCTTGCTACTGTATGGAGTAGAGGTCTGGGGTTGGAAGGAAAGCGAGGAGGTAAATAGGGTTCAGGAAAGGTATATCAGATGGTTACTGGGGTTGAATAGAAGTACACCTGGTTGTATTGTGAGAAGGGAGACAGGGAGAACGAGTCTGGGAATTTTTACAGGTAGCCGGGCGTGTAAGTATGGTGATAATTTCATGGAAGAAGGGGGAAGCAGGCTGGTGATGGAGTGTTGGTGGGAGAAGGAGAACAGGAGAGGAGAGAGAAAGATGTAGGATGAGAGAAAGGTATGTTTGGAAAAATGATCTGCATGAGGATGAAGTGAGAAGAAGTCACGATGAAGGAAGAAAGGTGTATGAGATGGTTAAGAGGAATGGCACGGAGAGAGAGAAGTCAGGAGGGGAAGAGAGGATACGAGAGTCAAGGTATAATCGTAAATATGGGTGGATTATGCCAATGGAGAGAGCGTGGTATTTGTGTGTATTGGAAAAACAGGTTATGAACAAATGACAAAGATTTATTCGAAAATGATAAATTTATTGAAGGCACTTGGAAGGCAGGTCTTTACCCTTTAAGATGCGAGATTCGACTAGAGAACGAACGTGTCACAAACATCAGATTCATACACCCTACACATTTCAATCATGGTTATTGTTTATGTTACAGAGATTACGAGCTCTTGAAGCTGTAGGACAAACTTCTTAGAACCGCAGAACACACACGACTTATAACATATCATTTTTAGTACTCAGAAATTGTAGATTATATTTTTACTCTGTATACATATATGTAATGGAGGCCATTTGCCCCTCCCAAAGGGACTATAGGAAATAGAAGGGACAACCTATATAAGCCGCACTCTAGACAAACTAAGCATTACTCTGTCAAATTTAATTGTATCTCTAACATTCTATTGAAATAAAGAAATAAGTGTGTCTCTGTGACACACTTACCTTTTAAAAAATCCAATTATTATTTTGGACCGTTACATTTTTGGTGATCCTGCCAGGATAGAGCAACACGACTAAAGGTTTCTACGGTTACCAGTGAATAGTCAAGACTGCTCTATCATCATACCAAAAGGACCTGGAGGACAGAAAGCGAGCTAGGGTTTTTGACAAAATCAGAGTATTGCGGACTACAGCCACGGCATAGCCCGATAACCAGAACCAATACTTTCATCACAAAGTAGTTGGAGAAAAGAAAACCCGGAATGTGCTAAAAGTGCAGGAAGGCTCAGAATAAGAAGGAGACACTATCCAATAAATAAGTGGAAGATTGAACAATACTGCAGTCCACACAAAGGAAAGAGAAGAATCAACTGCTGTCAACTACTGTCAACCGCTGTCAGTTGCTGTCAACCGCTGTCGACTGCTGTCAACCGCTGTCAACTGGTGTCAACTGCTAGAAAATAAGTAAGCATAAAGATACACACTCAGAGTTAGTTAAACCAGTATAAGTGTAAATCCCCTTTGTGGACTGCGTAAGGCAACCCCCCTGCCAGTTGCTGTCAACTGCTGTCAACCGCTGTCAACTGGTGTCAACTGCTAGAAAATAAGTAAGCATAAAAATACACACTTAGAGTTAGTTAAACCAGTACAAGTGTAAATTCCCTTTGTGGACTGCGTAAGGCAACCCCCCTGCCAGTCATAGATGACATATTAAACCAATTAGGACAAGCAAAGTTTTTCTCCGCCTTCGACCTTAGCTCAGGATTCCATCAAATTCCAATGTCTGCCAATTCATCCAAATACACAGGATTTTAAACCCTAGATGACATAGTCATTTTTGGCAAAACCATAGAAGAACATAACAAAAACCTCACACTGATTCTAGAACGGCTACGTGAAGTCGGGTTAAAATTACAACCCGGCAAATGTGAATACTTAAGACCCGAACTCGAATATCTAGGTCACCTAATAACCAGCAAAGGTGTCAAACCAAATCCAGCAAAAATAGACGCTATAAAAAACTTCAAAATACCAACGAGTGTTAAAGAAATACAGTGTTTCCTAGGGCTCGCAGGATATTACAGGAAGTCTATTAAAAATTTTTCGCATATTGCCAAACCTTTAACAACGTTGACAAAGAAAGATAATCCTTTCAAATGGGGTGAAATGCATCAAAAAGCATTTCGATAATTTGAAAAACACCCTATGCATGGCACCAGTGTTGAGATTTCCCGATTATAATAAAGAGTTCACCGACGGCAGTAGCTGCGTGGTAACTTTCGACTTGGGCGGAATCTCGAATGTCAAGCATGTTTGGGCGCGGTTAGCGCTCGGGTGGGTGAGTGTTCGGGATTCTCGCTTAGTCGTGTTTTCGCCTTGTTTAACTACTGTCGAGCGGGAGATTAGACGCCGAGGATCAGTGTAGGCATTCGATGCTATCGAATGCCTACATCTAAACTCGTCTGTCGAAAATCGACTGCGCTCAGGAGTTTTGGTTTTCTGCAGTCTTCCTCTCCTCTGACCAAATGTTCAGGCAAATGCGAGCGTTTTAAATTAAAAATCCGGCTGCAGACGGTAGGGGTTTCAGAGATTTAAAATCCCACAGGATTGAGTACGTCAGGCATTGCTTGGAGGCTTATTATGAGAGTTGGGGTTATTGGGGATTTCGGGAAGGAATTTGAGTTGAAGGGTTCAATGTCTGACGACCTCCTGTGGGAGGGGAGAACATAGATATGTAAAAACCCGAAAAGGGTATACATGGAGTGATAAATCTATCTATCTGATAAAGAGTTCACCCTTACCACCGACGCATCTAAGTAGGATTAGGAGCAGTATTGAGCCAAGATGGGCATCCTTGTTGCTTTATATCGAGAACACTCAACGGAGCAGAACAGAATTACTCCACCTCGGGAAAGGAACTTCTGGCTATTGTATGGGCTACGCAAAGATTGAGACAATATCTATTGGGAAGAACCTTCATTATTCAAACTGACCATCAAGCTCTAAAATGGTTACATAATGTAAAAAACCCATCATCTCGACTATTGAGATGGAGATTGAGATTGGAAGAATTCAATTATAAATCAATAGATTATATTAAAGGAAAAGAAAATAAAGTGGCTGACTGTTTATCCAGATTATTACCTATTCACAACGATCTGCAAAGAACATTAGAAAAAAACGAAATAAACATTGAAGATTTAGAAAATGAATTGCCAGATATTCATGAGATAATTACCGAAGACAGAGATCTGAATACACCAACGCCACAGATTCAGATAAGAAAAAAAAAATAAAAGACAGAATAACGCCTTTTTTGACCCCGCATAGTAATGAAGAAATAATATTAGAACAAGACCTCCCAAGTGTAAGTACAAGCGAAGAAGAAATTCTAAAATTAGAAAATATTTCTAAACCCATTGTCCCAGAAATAATGAACGAACCTTCAACGAGTCAGGAAATCACAAGAGAAGATAATAAGGAAGATAGCAATATAGCAGAATATATCATCGATTATGATAAAGACCTATACGCAAATTTTGAGGTATGGACAACTAATAGAACGGCAACTCAAATCATCAAGAAACCTAATGCAGGAGGGAAATTATGGAAGAAAATGCAAAAAAGACCTTCAAACGACTCTGGCATAATTATATTACCTGAATTCAGAGAAGAAAAATGGTTAACTATACTTGCAGAAGTAATACAAGGATTTGTTAATAGAGGATTAACAATTGACAGACTGCACTTTATCGATCCTACCATCACACCTCTCGAAAAAAAACTAGATGAATTACTTAACTATCTAAGTAATAATGCTACAAATAAAATACATGTATGTTATTCACCTCAAGGCGAGCTTACTCAGAGTGAAAAAAGCGAAATTATTAAAGAAGCCTATGGATCTATAGCTGGACAGCACTTCGGAAAAGCGAGATCCATTGAGGAAGCTAAGCAATTAGGCGAATGGAGAAACATGGAAAATGATATCATTAGTTTTGTGAAAAAATGCCCAATTTGTCAACTTCAGAAAACAACAAGGGTTAGGCGACAAGTAGAGGCTAATATTCCAGACACACCAATCAATCCTAATGACGAAATAGATATGGACATATTCGGACCACTACCAATAACTAGTTCGCGCAACGAATACATATTAAGTATTCAAGATCAATTAACCAAATATCTGATGCTGGTACCCTTACAAACAGCCACATCTGAATCTATAATAGAGGGGCTGTTTGACCACTTTATATACTTGGTTGGAGCACCTAAAACCATTCTCACCGACCAAGGACAAAACTTTGTCTCAGAACTTGTACAAAACTTTGAAAACTTATACTTGCATGGCAGGTAATGGAATAGAATGGGACAAAACTCTAAAGATAATTTGTCTTGCTTACAATACCACTAAACATGAGGGTATAGGAATCAGCCCCTTCCAAGCTACTTTTTGAAGAGAAAATGCTAATCTGCCCTCATCCCTTGCAACCACGCCTAGTCTAAAATATGATGATTTATTGCAAATGTGGAAATCAAGACACGAAAAGTGTTTACAAAAGGCAAAAGAAAGAATTGCATTACAAAAAGAAAAATACAAACAACTCCAAGATTCCAGAATAGTAATTTCTCAAGGAATCTTCAAACCTAAGGACAAAGTGGAATTCGTGAATAACGTAAAGACTAACAAACTATCCCAAAGCTGGATTGGACCAGCAGAAATAATAGAACGATTTGATAATAATAATTATACTATTAAACTTAACGGTAAGGAAACAAGAATTCACGCTAATTAACTTATGCCATACTATGATTAACATTACAGAAGATGTTGGAGATCGTACTATTGGGATTCTCACACATAGCTACAGGCAACATAACTACAACTACACTCAACGGTAACCTGTTCATAGAAGACGTCGGGAAAATACACATGTACCATGACAATTGGAATCTTGTAATCGGAATAAATGTAACCAATACTGCAGGACGATTAGATAACATAAGGAAAGCAATACGATTAGCTGGTCAGGTCTGTGATTATAAATGTAATGAAGCATACGACATAGAGCTCATGGAAGCAAGATTAAAACGATTGCAAAATAAGGAGGATATTCTCAACAAATTATTAGGAGAAAGTAATAGGCCAAAAAGGGGATTAGCCAATTTCGTAGGAGACATATCTAAAACACTTTTTGGTACGTTGAGCAACAATGATTTAGAATATATAAATAATGAATTCCATAAATTATACACAGATAATAAAGTATTGCATCAGCCCTTACAAATCACAACAGAATACTGAAACTCTCACTCGATACATCAACAACAGATCATGCAAAGTTTATAAATCAATTCAATCAAGGATCTGAAATGGCACGTAAATTGCAAGGTAACGTCAATGATAACACAAAGGGAGTTTACGTAAATAGTAAATTAGTAATAGGAGCATTACTGATAGACGAATTGAACGAAGACATAGATACAGCTATCAACGCCATCAATGATGGAAAACATGGAATATTACACCCACAATTGTTAACCCCTCGTATACTCCGAGCAACAATCGATGAATTTAAAGTTAAACATAGATTTCGGTATCATTTTGATAATACAGAAGATAGATATTAGTTCTATTCAGCTAGCAATAATACAAGGATTACTTACGTATGTTATTAAAATACCAGTTCTAGAACAAGAAGAGGGAATAATTAAACATATTATCCCCATACGTGAAAAAATACACAATACCCTCGTGAAAATAAGAGATCAAGATCTTGAGTAAGAACTTATACAAGAAATTGCGCAAGAAATATCAAAAGAATCATAGTAAGTTCTTATGGAAGTTCTTACAAGCGGTTTTCGTTTCACATAGTTACCATCAT
>WSXT02189957.1:0-19962 GCA_011762715.2 Neuroterus valhalla
CAGCGTCTCTTCGCACGAGAACGAACTCCACTGAATCACAGCGCCACGTTGCTGATCTTCAGCAATGTTCACTGATTGTACAGCGAAGAATATTTTCACTGATTGAAACAGTGGAATTTTCGCTGAATCAGATTAAGAGAGTAGATGCGGCTCACGCCATAAACGCGGCTGTTCATACTTATTTGTTTGTACTCATAAGAAAAATTTTCGATGCATAGATATGCCAAATAAGTGAATTTGTTAAGAAAAATTGTTTATAACAATGACAAATAATGTTTTATGGAACTCCTATGTATAATATTCTTGTTCATCGGATGAAAATTGATTATGCGCCAAAAAAAAAATTTTTTGGGAATGTAGATATGCCAAATGAGTGAATTTTTTTATAAAAATTGTTTAAAGTATTAACTAATATTGTTATTTAGAGCTTGTTCACAATAAAAAATTGACTCTCTATATTTTTACAACAAAATTCATGTAAGAAATACATTCAAACTCCGAAAATGCAACAGTTGACAGTTATATCCATTAATTTGTTTATAATAATTAACAAAACACAGGATATTTATCTCCAAGCTACATTTTTATTCAAAAAAAGTAACTCTACTAATTCCACACCTTTCTACAACTTAAAGGGCGAGGTACAGCTTACAGCTGCTCTATAACAATGATTATAATTTACAAAAATCTCAAATATAAATATCTTTTCCATAATATAAAAACCAGCAGGGATGAATTTGGATGTTTGAAATGAAAATAATGTAGAAAGTATGGAATGTGTATAGTAAGATGCCGAGAGATGGTGAGTAGGGAAGACGGTGAAGTGTATCTGGAAGAGGAATAGAATGGCTAGTGGAGGGCTCGAGATGAATTCCCTGAATGAGAGTGAGAAAGAGGGATTTAGGAGGAGGAGTAGGGTGATGGGTGATGGGTGTCCGCGAGTTCGGCGAGGTGAAGGACGGAATAGAGGGAAATCGCATGAGGTTTGCACGCCGGTTCGTGGCTACGTCAGTATCGTGCCGCGACTCCTTCGCGCCGTGTCCTGCGTCCTTGCGATCCGATCCGTCTACCTACGTGCACGGTATCAAATACACAACAGTTGAGCCCTTTACTACGAGAGACAACCAATCTCCACGTGTGTAACAAAAAGTCGGAAAAGCGTGCATTTTCTTTTATAGTTTCACATTCCGCCCTCGTGCATGCATCCACCCTATTTCGACGATTTTGGTGTCTGAAGTGCTTCAAAGGCGTTACGAATACCCGTGGTACGTACCCTGAAGTGTTTTTAGTTTTTTCGCTCCTTTTCACTCAAAAAAGTGCAGAGTGCAAGTGTTAAAAGGGAAGTTTATGGCTTGTTGGTGTTTTCACCTGAGTTTGTACCGAATGCATTTTTTTCCTAGATTTTGTTATGGGTTTTCCGAAATTTTTTTGCATGAGTTCGTAATACGAAGTAGTAACAATACTTATAAATTATACATTATGATTCTTTTATTGAATTAATCTTTGTTTTGAAACACTTTTACGTCTTCAACTTGCACCCTATACCCTAAAGTGGCCTAAAGGGCAGTTCTACCCAAGTCGGGCAGCTCTAAATTGAAATCGGCGGTTCTTAATTGGAATAGGCGGTTCCAAAAGTCAAAATGGGTAGTTCTAACATTTTTCTTTCATTCACGCTAAAAATTATACATAGAATGAAAAATTCAACGGAAATTTATATTATTTTCATTTCATAAATCACCAGTTGATGCAACTGATTGATCTGAAAATAGTAAAACAACGATATTTTACAAAAACTAATATTTGTACATGCTTGTTCGTACAGTTTCTTATTTTATATTGTTTTCAAGCATAAGTATGAAGCTTTTCCAAAATTTTTTACATGAGTTCCTAATATGAAATAGTATCAATACTTCTTAGGGCTTTCAAATTTATACAGTAAATACGAAAACTCTATAAGACGTTGATTCATCGTATTATTATTCACTTTAAACATTTTATATGATGTATTTTCATTGAAAATTTTGAAATTGTCGTTGAAGTGCTAAATTATAATGCTTTTATTGGATTAATCTTTGTTTTAAAACACTTCTACGTATTCAACTTTCACGCTATACCCTTAAGTGACCTAAAGGGCACTTAAGGGTATATAAAACCCAAGCCGGGAAGTTCTAAATTGAAAGAGGTGGTTCTAAATTGAAATGGGCGGTTCTAAATTGGAATGGGCGGTTCTGAAAGTCAAAATGGGTTGTTCTAACATTCTGCTTTCATTCACGCTAAAAATTGTACATAAAATTAAAAATTCAACGAAAATTCATATTATTTCTATTTCATAAATCACGAGTTAATGCAACTGATTAATCTAAAAAGAGTAAAACAAAGATATTTTTCAAAAACCAATATTTGTACCTGCTCGTTCGTACAGTTTCTTATTTTATATTGTTTTCAAGCATACGTATGAACCTTTCCGAAATTCTTTGCATGAGTTCCTAATATGAAATAGTATCAATGCTTCTAAGGGCTTTCAAATTTATACAGTAAATACGAAAACCCTATAAGACGTTGATTTATCGTATCATTATTCACTTTAAACATTTAGTATGATGTATTTTCATTGAAAGTTTTGGAATTGTCATTGAAGCGCTAAATTATATAATATTATGATGCTTTTATTGGATTAATCTTTGTTTTGAAACACTTTCACGTGTTCAACTCTCACGCTATTCCCTTAAGTGTCCTGGAGGGTAGTTTTACCCAAGTCGGGAAGTTCTAAATTCAAATGGGTGGTTCTTAATTGAAAAAGGCGGTTCTGAATTAAAATGGGTAGTTCTACATTGGAATGGGCGGTTCTAAAAGTCAGAATGGGTAGTTCTAACATTGTGCTTTTATTCGCGCTAAAAATTATACATAAAATTAAGAATTCAACGGAATTTCATATTATTGTTACTTTATAAATTGCTAGTTGATGCACCTGAATTGATCTGAAAATAGTAAAAGAACGATCATTGATTAAAATTAATATTCATACATGTTTATTCGTACAGTTTCTTATTTTATATTGTTTTCAAGCAAAGTATACAGCTTTTCTAAAATTTCTAAAACTAACGATTATTAGTATTAATTATTGTAATAGCGCAACAAATCTGAGAAGAGAGGACCTTTTTTTGAAGGCATTTGTTTACTGTCAGGTCTGGTAATTCTGAATTAGGCTTACGCCTTAGGGCACACCCTGTCAACTTAAAAAATTTTTTTTGGCAACATTCAATCGGCATTGAACGAATTCTGAATTAACACAGTTTGGGAACAGTAATATTTGGAATTATTATTGTATAATATTATTTGCAAAATTTGAAATAATTTTTGTGTGAAATCTGAAGATGTATCTCAAAATCGAAATATAGAATATTATCATCAGAATGAGCCCATGAAATTGGAAAATACATTGAATACTTTTGGAAGTATCACATAATTTTTATTAGAGATCAGCCTTAGCCTAAAATACGACATTATGGAATATAAAAGTGCTTGGAATCCTTTCTTCTTCTCTTTGCCTAAAGAAGAAAACTGTAGAGTTTTATTAAGTTGAAAAATGTTGTTTATATCCCGCAAACCAAAGCATGTTGAAAAATCCCCACAAAACGTTTCTTTTTTATTTACACCACAAATGTAGATTCAATCCAAAAATTATTCCTTACAATGATAATCGGGAATAAGAAAGTATATCTTTCGTTTCCAAAGAATTTTTTGATAAAGCCAATCATTTTCGGAGAGAATGAAAAAATTGGTTAAAAAGGAATTGTTTTATAAGCATAAATTTTTTATCTTGGTAGGGATAATTTTTCTTTTTAAGAAAATGGCATGTTTGTGTTGTTGGAAAGTTATCGTTTGGACTGCAAAAATTAACCTATTCTATTTTTGGTTGAAAAAATATTTATTTTTTATATATTCATCTTCGATAGGATTTAATTCTGTTCGGTTTGTAATTTATCTATTTTGTAAAGAGTTTGATTTTTTAAGTCAAAATTTAACTTCCAGCTTGAAAAATTAACTATTTAAATTATAATGCAACTGATTCCAGTAAAGATTTATCTTTACTGTTTGGGATTTTGACTATTTGGTTGCAAATGTAATTTACTCTGATTATTGTAACAAAAGCGCGAGAAAGTGATTGAAGCTACAGAAAAATTATTTCTGATGGTGCTGCATGATTTTCATTAAGCTCCTTTCATTTACCATTGTGCGCTGTTTAATTGTCGTTGCTAAAATTAGAACATTCAGTTTTCTGCATTATTTCGAATTGTTCGAAGTAAATTGATTTTATTTCAAATAATTTTTATACAGTATTTTCTTGAAATGCCACAAAAATATGAATACAATCAGCAGAGTTTATATAAATTCATTCGACTACAAGGGCACAAAATATTTAATAAAATTGCTCACTGGAAAAAGGTCATAGGCCCAACAATTTTAGTTTGTTAAATATGTTACTGCTTTTTATTGGTCAGCACAACCATTCTCCTTTTTGCATGTCGTGTATTTGTGACGGAATTAATTTTAATATATTTATTTATTTGATCTCAAAAAAGTTTTTCTTGACTTTCAACCATCTTTCTTTCATTATTCTCAGAAACGGTTGGTTTTATCGAAAAATTTCCTCAACATGAAAATTGTATTTTTTATCCCTTTCCATTTTTATGCCTTATTATTTTATGATAGAACCCGTACTTGTGGGTCATCGTGAAAAAAGATTTTATGGAAAACTTTCGGTTTATTTTGTCTTTGCGGGCCAATTTACAATATTTTGATCCCAATGAAACTCTGCAGTTTTCGTCCTTTGGCAGGAATAAAAAATACAGGACCCCGAGCATTTTCATTTTCGGAATTTCGTATTTTATGCTACACGCTATCAGAGATACGATGTTTATAATTATTTTTTGAAACTATCAATGAAGGTTGTATTAGGGCTGGATTGTTATGCTTAAATTAATATAATCGTTCCAACTAAGAAATGACCTTCTTGGGTTGGCATCCAAAGAAACTGTTATGGAAAATAAAAAATAAACCAAAATTTCTGCACAATTTATATATTATTTTGTACGTGCATAAGAAATGTTTATTCAATCGAGTCGTATGCACAATTCTTCGAAAGAGTAGAATAAATCTAACCTCAAATTTCCGCAGTTTGGACCAACAAAATATATGACTTTTTGAAAATTGGATTCATTTTTTATGCTCACTTTATTCTAGTGTGAACCGCAAACTTTTTTTTCTAAGTTTGAACAATGCAAATAATTTAAATATTTTCATTTCGCTTTAGTGGGTATACCTGCCTACAAATTCCTTCACTCACAGCGGAAACTGTAGGTGTATGAACTCATCATATACGAATATTTTGATGCAGAAATGTTATCAGAATGAATAATTTTGTCATTAGAAAAATAATTATTGAAAATACTTTAGAACAATACCTTTCAAACAAGCCCAGATTAAAATTTTATGTATCTTTACATTATTGTCATAATTTTCATTCAGCTTGGAAATGCACAAAATTTTGTTGAATATGACCTTATTTTCAATCCTTCGCAATTGCACATTATTATTAATTCTAAATTGTTTGAGCTGAAAAAAGATGGAATGCTCGAAGCAGTTGGAGAGTGTTTAATTAGCATGCTCTGTTTGGCATCACAGGAATTTTTAATTTTCAAAATTGCTTGATGAATTTTCCAATCCTATTCATTTGATTATATTTTTTTCATTTTTCATTTATTTATTTAACTGATAAATAACAAACTAATAATAAACTAATAATAATTATTATTATTAATTACATCATTATTATACTATAAGCCAAGTCCCTTGCGGGGTAATTGTAAATTGTTTGGTTTTAGCCTTTTCGTAGTACTGGAAAATAAGGAATTGATATGTGAAGATTTGGAAGTGAAATTACACACTGAAGAGGGTACCAGTCTCCTACAGTTTTGTCTTCAGGGCGGTAAAGAGCGAATTCGATCGTGTGAGCCGTTGAAAGACTTTTTTTTGTTCAATTATTTTGTACAAAATACTTTAGCTTCAGTAAGGATTAACATGAATTAGAAGTAAGACTTTTAGGTGTCACTACAAAAAATACGAATTCATAACAAAAGGAACCATTTCTAATACATAAAATTTCAGGGCGAGTAAGAAGGGCAAATATGAGGTACTTATCCTTGTATAATCATGCAGCTTTGCCGACTAGAGATTACAATCCGAAAATACAAATTTTTATTGATGATTTCAATGTTAAACTACGGAAGATTATTATTCTATTGAAAAGGATGACTTTTTCCTAGAAGATTTGATTTCAAATCAAAGAATTCAATTTTGATTTGCAAAAGTTGGATTTTCATCAAAAAGTTGAACTTGGAATCAAAAAGCAAGACAAGAAGATGAAATTCTGAAAAGACAGTTAAAATTTTAACCCGTAAAGATGAATTTTCAACTAAGAAGTTTTACGTTTTATCAAAGGAAAGACGGATTTTCGACAAAATAGATTATTTTTATAAATATTGTTCAATTTTTAAGCCAAGAAGACTAATTATCTACAAGAGACTTGAATTTCCAACCTAAAATTATTATTTTACTAATGAAAGTTAATTTTTCTACCAAAATAACATCTTTCGAATAAATGGTTTCATTTCTAAGATTCTTATCTATGAAGGATGAATTTTAGCTAAAAAATAGGATAAGTAGATTTTTAACTAAAAGGATGAATGTTAGAAAAAAATAATTTTAACGCGGTATTTCAACTTTCAACAAATAGAGATGAATTTTGAATCAAAAAGGAATTTTCAACCAAATAGTGGATTTCCCAAGCAAAAAAAAGATACGATTTCTGCCAAAAAAGATAAAATTGCAAAAAAAGACAACATTTTATCCAAAATATGAAGTCCCCGGACCAGAAAGACGAATTTGTTTTAAAACAGTAGTATTTTAACCCATAATAATAAATGTTCAACAGAGACAGTTGATTTTCTTCTTAAAAAAAAAATAATTTTCAATAAAATATTTGAAAATCAACTAAAAAGATCACTTCTCATGCAACAAAGGAATATGATTTAAATTCTTAGTTAGACAATAATTTTTAACCGACAAAAAATTTCTCACAGTTAAATTTTGAACTACAATAACTGGGATGGTTGAAATTTAAGTCAAAAAATAAATCTTCAAGAAGTTTAATGATCAACTGCAACAGATTGTTTTTCAATAAAAAAGGATGAATTTTCAACAAAATATCAAAATTTTGAACAAAGGATTGGATTTTCAACACCAAAAATTCAATTTTTAATCAATTTAGCTTTTTACTGTAAAGATCAATTGTCAACGAAATAGTTGCATTTCCAATAAAAAAGTTGTAAACTCCACTCAGAAAAAATAGATTTGAAAATACAAAAAGACAACATTTAATCCACAATATGACATTTTTGAGCCATTGGGACAAATTTTTTACAAAAAAGATGTGTTTGTAACCCGAAAATTGTTGGGGATTCAAGTATTTTGTTGAGAACTTATCTTTTTTAGTTGAGAATCTCTCCCATTAAATATTTGTCTATTTTATTGGAGATTTACATACAATGTTGCACAATATTTTCTTTCGTTGAATTTAACTGATTAAAAATCCTTTTCTCTTGTTAGAAATTGATTTTTTCGATTGATTTGAGTATTATTTTCGAATAAAAACTCTTTTTTAGTTGGAAATCTTTTTTTGTAGGTGACAAAAATTTAGGCACTCTGTTAAAAATGTTGAAAAGTAGGCAATTTTATTTAGGATTCAAAAATCCATCCTCGATAGTAGAAAAGTCATCTTTCTTGGTGAAAATCAACTTTTATGTTGGAAGTTTGTCTTTTCAATCTAAAAACTTATATATTTTATTGAGGAGACATATATTTTGTTGTATAAATGTGTCTTGATGAAAATTTTACGTGTTTGATTTGAATTTGACAATTCAGTTAAAAATTCATGCATTTTGTTTGGAATTTATTTTCCTTGGTTGAGGATTCACCTTTTTAGGAAAAATTCATCTTTACTGCTCGAATTGAACAGGTTGAAAATTAGTTTTTCTTTTGTTACAATTTGAGATTCTAACTGAAAATTCAAGGATTCTATTTGTGCTCGAAAGTTATCCTTTCCTAATCGATTTGGTTGGGAATTAAGGTAATTGTGAAGATCATTATTTTTGTGAAAATTTACTGCAATATAAAGAATTTGTTCTTTCAAATTGGAAATTTATCTTTTATGGTAGAAAAGTAATATTTCTTGATTGAAAATGAGATTTATGTACCAAATTCGCCTTGTAGGCTTGAAAACTCAACTATTTTTTTGAAGTTAACTATTTTGGTACATTTATCTTTTTTGATAAAAAATTACACTCTTTCATTGAAAATCAGTACTTTGCTTGAACCTGTCCCATTCAACAATGAAAATTGAAAAAAAACTTCCAAGATTTCCTGTGGAAACCTACCCAACTTGGAATAGGCTTTTTTTCTCAATTTCGGATCTTTTCTACTGACTAAATTTTCAATCATTTCTTATATTACTTCAGCCAGTACTCATTTTTATGTTGTTAATCGAAATAAATTCAATGGTTTTTCATTCAACCTAATAATTTGTTCTTCATATCATAAATGTATAAATTAAATATTAGATTAGAATGAAGAAACTGGATCTCATAAAAGGCATCGCAGAAAATTAGAGATGATGATTTTACCTCTTGGTATTATCATCCATGTCATACTTGCTCTGATTAAAGCAACAAAAGCGCGAGGAAGCGATTGAAGTCACAGATACATTTATTTTAATGGTGCTGCATAATTAGGTGCTGTAATAAGGTCTTGAGAAAGTGTTTTCTGAAAAATCGAGATCTCCTCTGATATTCATCTAGGGAATTGAAGTACTAAACCATTGCAAGGAAAAGATGCACACTTTCCTTACATAAAACCTATTAAACTACACAGTCAATTGTGCACAAAACTAATTTATGTATATAATTTCATCAAGAGTAAGAAAGTAATTTCATTTCAAAATTAAACTTTATGCCTGCAAAATTTTAATGTCCTTTTTCCAATGCGCACGCAAACGGAAATCAAAACAGTATTTCTGATAAGTCAATTATTATTTTTCCCAAAAGTTATGTAATCAAGTCATTTATAAAATCTCTGTTTACTATAACAAGTTGAGTTTAGATACAAATTTTACAGCAGAGATGCGACTTTAGGGTTACATGAGTGATTTATTAAGAGAAGATTCTTGCTTTACTTCATTATATGTTATAGTCTATTGTATTATTATTAAAAAAAAACTTTCTTCATTTTTCCTAATTACTTGAAGCCTATTCCTAACTTCCCACTTCGAATCTGAGTGAAAGTCACATGCGCATCAGATAACGGGATGACTTCTTTTGGAGTTTAAGACCCATTCTAATTTTATACGAGTCTCGTTATAATCGTTCGTAAATCTTTTGTCGTTCATTTTTGTTATGCTTTAGAAATCATAAAAGACACTTTGTAATTGGTTCTCAAGTGCAAACTGAAATTTATGAGTTTGTTACTAATTTATTTACTTACAACTAATAACAGTGATTGATTTCAAAGTACAAGGATTCTTTTTTAGTTTAGTTCTCCAATCATCACGCACCATATTAAGCGATGTTAATAGAAGGTGTTAATGGTTTTTGATTAGGACGAAAATCCGAAGGGCGTTTCACTCGAAAATCCAACGTCAAAAACGTTAGAAATCAAAATGAACGACGAACCAAATCCGCCAAAACCGTTTACTGACATGTCGAGTGTAAATCGTAATTAATCGAATAATTAACTACAAAAGTTTTATTTAGCTTCTCAACGTTCAAAACACTTTTTTTTCTTCCGTTTAATTTCGCATGAATTTTTCTAGAAGAAAGATATTCGTAGTAACGGATATATAATACGATATTTTTTATATCAAATGGATGATTTTAGACATTTCTCGAAATACAGTAATGATTCCAGCCGATATTGAATTTCGAAAAAACAAAGCAGTATCACGGAGAAGTTCAGAAGTTCGAAATTCGATAGAAAAATTTCTATCGATTTCCGAAAATTTATGGAAATGTAAGGTCATTCATAGTAAATTTATTGGAAGATATGGCAACTTACAATAAATTAAACAAAATTCAACTTTCAAACTTTCCATGAATTTCCCGAAATTTGTGAACATTTGCTGTTAATTATAGTAATTCCACAGGCAATTTATGGTAAATTCAGATTAATTACCCCCAATTCAATTTAGAAATTTCTATAAATTTCCAGAAATTTACGAAAATTTTCAGAAGTTTACGAAAATTTTCGGTTATTCGTGGTAATTCAACGGGAAAATATGTCAGCTTACTATGAATTACCCAAAATTTAATCCAGATAATTTCCATGACCATTGATTTTCTCTTAGTGGATATTTTATTTTATAGACTCATATAGTTATAGCAAGAAAATCACTGCTAAGTTGTTCGAAACAATTTTTAAAAAGTGCAGTTTCATAGTTTATATTCTGAAAACTACAGAATTTGAGCTCAGGATTCCTAATTTCATCATTCAAATTTAGGATTGTACACAATTTTTTCTGATCCGTTTTCCCGACTGTGCTTTTTCCACGAATTCTTTTTTCCACCAGACCTTTTTCCACCGAATGTTTTGCCCACTAGTCCTTTTTTCCACGAATTATTTTTCCCATCGTACCTTTTTTCCAGGAATTGTTTTTTCCACCGGACCTTTTTCCCACGAATTCTTTTCCCCACTGGACCTTTTTTCCACAAATTGTTTTTTCCCTCGGACCTTTTTTCCACGAATTCTTTTATCCACCAGACCTTTTCCCAGGAATTGTTTTTTCCACCGGACCTTTTCTCCACGAATTATTTTTCCCGCTGGACCTTTTTTCCACCAATTGTTTTTTCCAACGGACCTTTCTTCCACGAGTTCTTTCAAAACACCATACCTTTTTTCCAGGAATTGTTTTTTACCATCGGACCTTTTTTTCCACGAATTATTTTTCCCGCTGGACCTTTTTTCCACCAATTGTTTTTTCCACCGGACACTCTTTCAAATTCAGGATTGTACACAATTTTTTCTGATCCGTTTTTTCCACGAATTATTTTTCCCATCGTACCTTTTTTCCAGGAATTGTTTTTTCCACCGGACCTTTTTAGCACGAATTCTTTTTCCCGCTGGACCTTTTTTCCACAAATCGTTTTCTCTACCGGACCTTTTTTCCAAGAATCCTTTTATCCACCAGACCTTTTCCCAGGAATATGATTTTTCCACCGGACCTTTTCCCACGAATTATTTTTCCCGCCTGGACCTTTCTTCCACCAATTGTTTTTTCCACCAGACCTTTTTTCCACCAATTCTTTCTTCCACCGGAGCTTTTTTCCACCAATTGTTTTCCACCGGACCTTTTTTCCACGAATTCTTTTTTCCAGTTATTATTCTTACTACTCATCATTTTTCCAAAAAATCGCTTCTGCACGATCTGAATAAAAAACCTAACCCAGGTAAACTCGCTTTTTGCAAAAGTTTAGAGTTCTGTTAAAAATACTTGTTAATAATTGCAAATTGTTTGAATAGTTGTGAATAAACATAGTTATTCATGTAAAATGGTTGATTATGATGAAAAATAATTGGAAATAACAGTTAAAGATTATTAAAGATGGAAGTCTTGCACTGCTTGCGGGCAATCGGTCACAACGTCAAATTTTAAAATTAAATTGGGCTTTCTATACAGCCTTTCATTTTGATTTCAAAAATTGTGAAGAAATTCGCCAGTTATGAGTTCATAAATACCTGCTGTAATTGAAAAAAGATGTAGTGGAAAGGATATCCAGTAGGAAAAAAGGCAAGTGAAAAAATGTTCAGTGGAAGGAACGGACTGGAAAAAAATGAAGTGGAAGAAACGTCTCAATAACCAAATTTAGACGTTCTCATAATAAAAAATGTGCAAATGTGCAAAATGTGGTGTTATTTCTGTTACAGTTCCTACTTGAAACTATTTCATTAACTGAACATGTTGAAATAGATCTTATAATAATAATGAAACGAGGAATATCTTGTTAACAATTATATTGATGCAAAATAATAATTGATAAATTTTTATTAATTCGCTATTCAGGTGAGTGTACTAGTGAAAAAACTGTTAGGCTAAGAAATAATTCCTAGTACTAATGAAATCATCAAATCATTGGTTGATGTTGAAAATATTTATTCGTTTCCATCAGTTAAATCTGTGTAGTTTTCACGTTTGAAATCGTGAGAGAAAGGTGAAAATTCAATATCGTTTACGCGAAATCAGTGAGAAACGTGTTCACCGTTTGTGCGCAGCGTTGGAGAAGGTCGATCTTAGTCGAATTCAAAGTGAATTCGGTCGAATTCATGTGCTCAACGCGTCGACTTTGACGGGCCGAGTTCACTAGACCTAGCGCTAAAGAGCGGTTGCCGTATGTACTTCTATATCCAGTCTCATACTTTGTTTATTTTTATGTTTTTGGTACCCGTCAGTTTTTTTGTTACTAACAATTCAGTTGTTTGAATCGATATATCTTGTCGTCTGCAACATAAACGGAATTTCAGATAGACAGGATTGATTGTAAGTTTCATCACGAACATTTCTCACTTTTATCTTTGAAAAAATCTTGATTGGAACAAAAGTTACGGGCAAATAAGTGAAAAAATGTTGTGAATACGCGCTATTTTCGCAATCATTCGATCATTGTTTGACTTGTACGATTTCTATTCAGACTTATGATAGCTCATTTTGAAGGATATTATTGTAGCTTTAATTCAAGCCCCTAGCCACCTATTTTTGAGACCTAGGAATAATTTTACAGCCCTCCAAATATGTTATTTTCACCAAAAAATTACAGTATCAATTGTTCATGTCCCTCTTGTTCAATGAATTCTAGATAATATCGGGTGAACAGTCATCCCATATTGTTCCCCAACAAAAAACAAAACTTTTAAGCCCTGATAGCGATTTCCAAGGAGAGTAGTTGCTGAATAATCGCTGTTTTTGTAGCGCCTGCTGGGCGCACCCGCGCCATACGCGGCTCTGATATCGCAGCCTCAATCGACTGGCCGCTACAAAAACGGTGATTTTTCAGCAACCACTTACCTTGGAAACTGCTTCTAGGGCTCAAAAGTTTCGTTTTTTATTTGGGAACAATATTGGGTGACTGTTGTTCCGATGTTATTTAGAATTCATCGAACAAGAGGGACATAAAAAATTGACACTGTCATTTTTTGGTGAAAATAACACATTTGGAGGGCTGTTAAATTGTTCCTATGTCTCAAAAATAGGTAGTTATGGGCTTAAATTAAAGCTACAATAATATTATTCAAAATGAGCTATCATGAGTTGGAATAGCGATCGTACAAGTCAAATTATGATCGAATGATTGCGAAAGTAGCGCATATTCACAACATCTTTTCACTTATTTGCCCGTAACTTTTGTTCCAATCAAGATTTTTTCAATGATAAAAGTGAAAAATGTTCGTGATGAAATTCACAATCAATCTTTTCTATTGAAAATTTCGTTAATATTGCAGGCGACAAGATATATCGATTTGAACAATTAGATTGTTGATAACAAAAAAACTGACGGGTTTTTGGCCCGGATACCTCAAAAAATCGATTTTCCGCACCGAAAAACAAAAAAATAAACAAAGTCTCCGACTGGATATAGAAGTGCCTGGACTTCTAGAAGTGCCCCTCTTCAGCGCCTGGACTACACGCAGTCCCACAGCGTCTTGAGCGTTAAAATCTTTTGAAATCTTACGCATTCGGCAAGCAACGTTTAAAAAAGTCCATGCGTTACTAGTTGAATTCAGAGTGGAACGCCTCTCGCAAAAATCTGATTATAAAAGGTAGCGTAATTTGCATAATAAAGCATAATTTGACTTGCAATGCCTACTAGGCTTCCAGAGATTCGGAAAAACAACTGATTGTGCGGCAATATCCTCATCCGTCGACTACAACCCTGAGTTTATTCTCTGCCGAGCAAATCGCAATACAGTGTGATTCTAATGCATTGTTTCGGAATTCTCCTTGCACGAGATATGCGCATCAACTGCTTCTCTTTCCGATCTCATTTCTGAAAACACTGCTTACACGCATTTATTTTAATTAATCATATTGAGCAGTATATTCGTGTTAATGAACTTATGCATTTTGAACAATGTTGCTGAGGCTATTCCCCAATTTCTGTTCACTTCAGTATTTCATACATTAAAACTTACCGCGCCTTGATATTAGCGAAAAAATTTATAAAATTCCAGAATTTCCGTATTTGACACAAATTATTTGGGACTAGAAATTTCATACATTGGCAACATTTTCGATTGAAATTACTTCTATAAAAAGCCCCTTATTGTGGCGCTGGAGAGGAGCACTTTTGACCCTAAATAAATCACACGATCAAAAACAAAGAAGAAAAAATCGTAGGCCAGACAAATTCTGAAAAAACAGATTTAAATTAGGCGCGCATAGCCATTGATCACGTGATTCAGTTTTCATTTGTTATCCCCCTTGAATTTCGTTCCATCTTCGGCTAATAAGTGCGCTCCTACTCTGTCACACGTACGCAAGCATTTAATCTAATCTGGCATCATGGCGGCTGAGCATTAGGGTGGTCCACAAAATTTCTTTTCGAATTTCTATTCAAAACGCCCGGAAATTCGTTCGAATCCACAAAAAAATCAAAGAATTAAAAAAAAAAAGAATATTTAGAGGTGAATCGAGCTCAAAATTCACTATAAGTTTGTTTTATTGGGTCCCGAAAACCCCCATAAGTGGAAAAATGGGTTTTTCGAGTTTTTTGCGCTAATTATGATTTCTTTGCTTTTTTTTAACGCGGATTGTTTCAAATACATGAAAAACTAGTTTATACTGATAATACGATGTTTATTTAAATTGTTTTAACAATTTATTATTGTTTTCAGCATTTTTCTCTGGAAAAAAGGTTAGAAAGTCAAGCTTTTTCTGAATTTTTAAACTTATTTCCAACGTTTCACTTAAAGCGAGGTAATAATCAATTGAAATTTAAAAAAATAATTGTTCAAACAATTTGTTATGAATTTCAACAAAATTCTCGTGGAATAATGCTACAGAGTTGCGGTTTTTCTGAAATTTGCAACTTTTTGTCCACTCTTTACTACATAGTTGCGGGTTTTGCTGAAGTTTTCACTTTTTATCACTTTTAAATTATAGTGGAGTGATAATTAATTCAAGTTAAAAAAATAATTGTTCAAACAATTTTCATTATTGCTTAAAATATTCTCTTTACTTGATGATAGAATCTTGCGGTTTTTTTCTGAAATTTTTAACTTTTTGCCCACTTTTCACTTGAAGTGAGTTAATATTTAAACTAATTGAACAAAAATAATTATTTAAACAGATTATTCTTGTTTATGGCTTTCTTCTAGAACAGTGCCTAAAAGTTGCGGCTTTTTCTAAACTCTTCAGATTTTCGTCCACTCTTCACTTAGTGAAGTAATAATTAATGCGAGTTAACAAACATGCTTATTTAAACATTTTATTATTGTTTATAACCATCTTCTCTTAGATATGTGCTAGAAAGTTTTTGTTTTTTCTGATATGTTCAACTTTGCACTGAATGGAATTTGAATGAAATCCTACTAAATTGAATTGATTTAATTCTTGGTTAAATTAGATTGTTTCTTATTTAAAATAAAAATTTTTTTTTTGAAATATCAACCATTATATTTCTGATTAGAAATTTATATTTGTAGGTCCAACATTATACTCTTTGGTCAAAAGTTGAACTACTTTCTTAAAAATCCAATTTTGGCGTTGAAGATCCATAATTTAAGCAGAAAATTCGAAATTAGAATTTCTTTCAATGAATTCAGTCTTTTTGTTTTAATTAATTTATTTTAACAAGAGGAAGAGAACAAAAATAATTTACCTTAAACAATACAATACTATTCGAAAGACAGCCTTAAACAATAATAGTTTGTTTAAAAAATTATGTTTGGTAAATTAAATTAAATATTAACTCACTTCAAGTGAAAAGTGGGCAAAAAGTTTCAAAATTTCAAAATTTTTCGTTAAATTAGATTTTTAATTTAAATTGAATTTTTTTTTTTGAAATATCAACCATTATGTTTTTGATTGAAAATTTATATTTGTAGATCGAAAATTTAACTCTTGTTTAAAGTTCAACTACTTTCTTAAAAATTCAATTTTTGCGTTGAAGATCCATAATTGCAGTAGAAAATTCGAAATTAAAATTTTACTGAATGAATCCAGCCTTATTGTTTCAAATAATTTTTTTAACATTGGGAAAAGAACAAAAATTATTTACTCAAAACAATACAATAATATTCAAAATATTATTCTCTCTAATGTCTTTTTATTATTTGTTCATGACTCAAAAGGTAATGCAAAGTTAAACATTTCAGAAAAAACTGCAACCTTTTTGCACTCATCTAAGAGAAGATAGCCATAAAAAATAATAATTTGTGTAAACAATCATTTTTTGTAAATTGAATTGAATATTAACACACCTCAAGTGGAAAGTGGGCAAAAAGTTAAAAATTTCAGAAAAAAACCGCAAGTATGTAGTAATAATCTAGAAAAATATGGCTAAAAACATTTACAATTTGTTCATACAATTATTTTTGCTAAATCAAATAAAGTCATTACACACTTTAAGTGAAAAGTAGAGAAAAAGTTGAAAAATTCAGAAAAAAACCGCAACTTTGTAGCACTATCCTAAGAGAATATCGTTATAATTGATAGCAAATTGTGTAAACAATTATTTTTGTTAACATTCTTTGATTATCACCTCTCTTCAACTGAGTTGAGAATAAGTTGAAAAAATAAAAAAAAAACCTTGACTTCCTAACCCTTTACTCAGAGAAAGTTGCAAAAACAATAAGAAATGGTTTTAAAAATCTAAATAAAAATCTTATTATCAGTATGAAGTAGTATTTCATGTATTTGAAACAATCTGCGTTAAAAAAAACCTAAAAAAAATCATAATTAGCGCCAAAAACTCGAAAAACCCAGTTTTTAATTTATGGGGGTTTTTGGAGACCCTATAAAACAGACTTATGTGGTTGATATTTGAAAAGTAATATTTTATTCGCATTCTGTGACTAATTCTTAAGAGAAATGGTGAAGTTTGAACTTGATTTACCTAATATCGAGAATTCTGAATAAAATTTACAAAAGTCTTTTTGTCTTATGGAAAATACGTGTTAGACTTCATGGGGCTTGTGCCATCTCTAAATAATTTTTTTTCCAAAACAAAAAAAAGGCGTTGATTTTTTTGTGGATTCGAACAAATTTCTGGGCGGTTTGCATAATAATCCGGAAAAATAATTTCCTAATGCAATTTTGGACCACCCTACTGAACATCTCCTAGCGTAACATGCTTGCATTGATCATTGAATATAAAAAACGTTTTCTTGCATTCGAATAGTGCCAGTGCTTGAATTTTTTTTATTTTGTAAAATAACCTCCGATACGGAAGAAATCTATGACTTCCAGTTAGTCGCATTGTTTAAAAAAGACGTAAAATTTGATATGTTGACTTGAAAAAGTTCGACCTTAATTGGCAGTTATTAGGGATCTTAGGAATCCCATGGAGATTTCTACACGGGGGATTTTGGAATGCCCAATTTAGAACATTAATAAATTCTGAATAATTTAAATTCAAATGATTAGTTTCTGCATTGTTCTATTTATGGGGCAACAATTTTCCAATGTCTTACAGACTTGTTCGGAAAAGGTCTTAAAAAATGAAAGGGCTACTTAAAAAAATTCAATAACTATCTCAGTAAATTTCCGTAAATTTGAATTTGAAACTTATCTTTTGGCTTTTGACAAAAATTAACCTCAGCTAAATTATTTATGCTGGCTTCGGGTTCGGAAACTTACAATCCCACCATATTGTGCTAATTTGAATTTGAAACTATAAAATGTAGTTAATTTTGAATTATTAGTTATTCAATCAAGCATTGCTTCACTTTTTCCTTTAAGATTTCTCAGTGTCCTAGAATAAATTATTCTACCTCGTTTTTTTCGGATGTATAGTGCGAGAAGTGACTCCTTGTACTTCTGGACGCAATAAATAAATATCAGTTTTCTGTGGCACTAACTTTTCTTTCTCTGCCGTGCATAGAAAGTGGTTCCTTTCCTTTCTATCAAATTGCCCACAAATTCAAACAATTCAGGATTTATATTTCGGATAGAAAGTGCATTATCTTCACGACATTTCTGAATTTGAGATAAAATCACGATAACATACTGGACCAAATATCAACAGAAATTGTGAAGAAGTGAAGTGGCTGAAGCCATTTTGTCGCATGTCCTGAAATTCCTCGCTGAAAAGCTCTTGCATGCTTTCCTATTATCGATCGAATACCACTTTGTCAAGATTCTGTGCCACAGCAAAATGAAGTTGATACCATACTCACTCATGAGTTAATTTGAATAATTGCATCATGAATTACTGTGGAAAAAAAGGAGGATCAAATCCAAGAAATCGAAAGAGAGTATTGTGCAAGTTTTGAAACATATGTTCGTCCTATTTTTTCTCTCAGACTCGAAAAGCAGAATACAGAAATCATGATCCGTCATACTTCTCGTGCATTCTCTTGTCGGACAATGACGCAAAGTTTCACACGCTCGGTGTGATAATTAAAAATCCGCGTGTTCGTTTTTCAGATCAGTTTCTTGAATAACGGAAGGAATTTACACAAGTTTCATCATTAGTTATTCATGATAAAAAGATTATCAGGAGTTAGGGTCTATTCTAGAGCGTTTCTTAACTGATTTTCGAGTCCTAAAAAATAAATTTTATGAACACGGGTTTAGTTGTTGCAATCCTATTTTACAGAAAAAGGTTTTTCTGATATCAAAAAAAAAGTAGCCGTAATTGGTCCAAGTCCTTTCGGGAAAATTCTTTTTAGTGGCGTGAACTACAAAATGATAGAGTGTCGATAAAAACCACCTGATTAGAAATTAGAATGATTTTCTATTTCAAGAATTAATTATTTTCTGTATCTAAGAACAATTCTTGAATTCTGGATGTACACATTCCCAATTTTGAATTGAGTTTTATATCCTTAAGGGCATTGAATGGACGAACACAGCAGATAACGCATGTCTGCGCGGGAGATGGCGGATAAATTTCAATTTCACACCGGGAATTTTATGATTATCAGAGTCACTTTTTTATTCCAAGTCACTTTTTAGTCTTTGTGGGAAATTTGCCTTTCTTGTATAATATTAATCCTTATGGTTAAAAAGTCATCTTTTTTGCATAAAATACATCTTTCTCGGTTGAAGATTCATCATTCTACCTCGAAATTCACCTGTTTGGTTGACAATTAACTTCTGTCCCTGAAAATTCTACTGTTTCATTTTAAGTGAAAAACTAATCTTCTCTCGTTCGAAATTCAACCATTTGTATTGAGATTTGTTTTTGGGAATTGAAAATTGAATTATTTCGTTAAAAAATCGATTTAAGGGTAGAAAATTTTCTATTTGTTCCAAAGTTAATTCTTCAATCCCAAAATGTTACAATGCCATTTTGGAATCATTGTTTCAATAGTTTGAAATTGAAGTAATTTGCACGCAAATGGTATTGTTTGGTTTCAAACCAATTTGTGGTCAAGAATTCAATTATTCTAGTTGAAGTTTCATCCTCTCAGTTGAAAGTTCGTCTTTCTGGTTCAAAACTCAACTACTGCAGTTGAACATTCGAAATTTTGGTTTGAATATTCCTCATTTCGTTTAGAAACGCAACAGATTTTTTCGAAGTATTTTTTGTTGATGTTGAATGTTAGTTGTTTTATGTTATAAGTAATTAAATTCAATTGGAATATGAACTTATTCTAATTGGAAATTCCATACTTGCATTTTGAAGTTTATTTGTT
>WSXT02189968.1:0-19961 GCA_011762715.2 Neuroterus valhalla
GATCCTCTTCGAAAATTCATTGGAAATTGAAACATTTTTGTAGTAGGGGCCATCCATCAATTACGTGACGCACTTTTCTTTTGTTTAAATAAAGACGAAAATAAAAATGCCGGGATGCCAAAAGAGATGCAACGGAATAAACAAAAGAAAAACGCGTCACATAATTTATGTACAGCCCCGTAGATTATATTCTTTTATTTCGAATAAGAAATAATATCCAACTATCCAACCCGAGTCCGCAACTTGAGGCGTAACTCGAGTGTGCCCAAAAAATTAAATTTCTTGTCGACAATTACTTGGCTTGTGTTGAGAATTCGACTATTTGTAGAAAATTATTTTTTTAATTAAAAGAAATACTTACGCTCAACAACGGATTCAAATAGTAAAATATCGAATTGAGTAGTTAGATCTTCAACCGGAAAAATGATTTTTCAATAAAGTAGTATCACTTCAACCAGAAATGATTTTAATTTTATATCGTTTGAAATCGGAATCACAATATTAGCCAAATATTCTTGAACCAGACATTTTTATTTTTAACGAAATTTTATTTTCAACCAAAAAATATGAATGTTTGACGAAGATAATCGACCTTCTAGAGAAAAAAAAGATTCTTAACAGGTTATTCAAACTTTCACTGGAAAGGATCAATTTCCATCTGAAAATGAATTAATCTAATTTTTAATTAAAAACTCAAATTTCATGAACAAATTCCGTATTATAGTTACATTCCTAACTAATAATGATTCAGTTGAATGCCAGCTTCAATATTTTATTCTTTAACCAAAAACTTGATTTTTCAACACACTAGTCCCTTTTTCAACCAGGAAGACTTTTGTTTCATATCATACAAAATTTTAATTAACCGAAAGAAAAGAATTTTCAGCCATAAGTTATTTCTCAGAATAGAAAATATTTACTTTAAACAAAAAAGTCAAATTCTCATCATGAGCCAAATAGTTTCAGACCGGACACTTGCATTTTCGATAAAATAATATGTAATCTCAACGAAAAATCCAATAGTTGATATTCCAACTAATATTTAAATTTCGTATCTCATTATTTGAATTCAACCAAAAAGGCGAATTCTCTAGAAGTAAGATCAATTTTCCAATTACAAAAAAATATTTTCCAGTGAAATGTTGTATCTTTGATGGGGAAATAAAGTTTGAGCAAAATAGTGTTTACAACCAAGTGTTTAAATCTTCAACAACCAAATATGAATTTCACAAAAAAAAGTAAAATTGGATATTGCAACTGAAAGAAATTTTCATTTCGAATCTAAAAAAGTTTGATTTAACAAATGGAAAAAGTGATAAATTATCAATCTTCGACCGAAAAAATTTATTTTCAACGAAGTATTTATCAAATTTTGCAGCAACAAGTTCAAATTCTCCTTGAAATATGTTACAGTTAATGGAGATCTAAGAAGCTTTCTCATTCGAAAAAAACAGTTCCTGGATATTTTCGATCCAGAAACAAAGAATTTTAAACAAAAATGTTTACTTTTCTACTGAAGTTATGTATCACCAACAAAAAGTGAGGACTTTTAAACGGAGTAGTTTTGCCATAACTTTTTTTTGGAAATCCGTTCCTTTTGGTTGAATAAAACTTGAAGGAAAAAGGCATAACTAAAGCTAAATAATTTCCAGCAAAACAGCTGCATTCTTGACTGGAAAGATCAACTTCTTACCAAAAAAAAAAAAAAAAAAAAGAAATTGAATTTGAATCCAAATGATACAAAATTTCCACATAATAGATGATATCCTTCACCAAAATCGGATAATTTTTAACTGAAAAGACTGATTTTTGGGAAAAACTGAATTTTTGATTAAAAGAGACGAATTTTTGAAATCATACCATACATAAATTTCCAACTAAATAGTTGAATTTTCAACTAAGAAAGAACAATTTTTACCCTTAGGTGTGCGAAGTAAGATTAATTTTTTGAATTAAAAGAACTCAAATTTTAAATAAAAAACAGTTGCATCAAACAATAATGGCGACTTTCTAACTTAATTGTCAAATTCCCTACCAGGAGGAGATAAAATTTCAACGGAAAACTAAATTGACAAATTTTTAGTAAAATAATTTCGATGATGCTTCTAACGTTGAGGACGCGTTTCAAAGCAGATCGGCACTCTTTCAAGTTATTTTTTTTATACACAAAAGATCGTTGAAGCTGTAACACACGATATTTTTGAAATATCATTCTCTAATGTTGTGTCATCAATTACCCCTGAAATTCGAAGATATAAAATGTTATAATAATTGTTAACAAATTCACTTTATTAATTAAACCGAATATGGATGAAAAAAAATGAGTTCCAAGAAATAAAAAGAACTGTAAATTTATATAGGCAGTATATAACATAATGCCAGACAAAACAAGGCATATCAAAAGTTCGAATCAAATAACCTCGAAAAAAAACGTTCTCTTTGATACGATTGTAGATGCCATATTATTGAGAAAAATTCAGTGGAAATTATCAATATGACATCGCAAAAAATTTAAAATCCTTAGAACAAAACTCTCAATTACTTCAGAAAACACTTGTTACATTTTTAATAAATAGCTATGGATGGACAATGTGTCACTTTATAGGTGGGACTTTATAACAGAATTTAAGGTTAGGTTAATGTGTTATAGGAAATTTTTACCAGGGAAAACTGATCATTTTGAAATTTTGGTATAAGAAAATTAGACTTCGATATATCAATTAAATTTTGAATAGCAGTTCTATAATAACCTGCATTCTTGTCAAATTTTATATAAATTATTTCCAACGTCAATCTTTCATCTTCATTTGGCTCTATATTCGAAATTTTAACATTCTAAAATCGAAATCAAAATCATGAGATTTAGAACAAGCATGTTTCCATTTCGCGAAGTTTCGTTATTAAAAACCCGTGGAATTAAAAGATGTATAATGTTATAAGAATTATGAACAAATTTACCTTATTAATGAAATCGAAGATAGATTCAAAATGAATAAGTTTCAAGAAATAAATTGAACTGTGAAACAGGCAGTTTAAAAGTTCGAATTAGATAACCTGAAAAAAAGGTTTTCTTTGACGCGATTATTGATGTCATATTATTGAGACAAATTCAGTGAAAATTATCATCAAAATGGATCATTTTCAAATTTTAGTAAGAAAAAATAAGACTCTTCAAATAAAAATTCTACACAATACAAAGAAATTTCTTTTAAATTAGTTCAATTTTCAGGTATGAAGATGAATTTCCATTGGAATAATTTATTTTTAGTTGAAATTGATCGTTTTTAGTGAAAATTTGAATATGATTTCGGAAATTCTACTTTTCTGTAAAAAATTCATCTTCTCTGGTATTCGGATCATTTAAATAGGTCGTCTTTCAATTGACAAGCAGTCCTACAATTTTACGGAATAACTCGACCGGAAGTAATGTCGCAAGCGGCCGGAGCTTAGCAATTTTCGTGGACAATCTTTCGAAATTATTTCAAATATTACTTTTTCTTTTTATCAACGAAAAATTCTCGCAAATCTTGCGAAAATCCTTATAAATTATCCACTTGTTAACAAAAATATAATAACGCATATTTGATATTTTCAGATTCGTAAAACGATCTTTGTGGTTTCAAGCAACTGATAGGATTTTCGGATTTGAGTTTCACGATGAAAATGAGAAGATTAATTTTCAGCATTTTATTTTTATTTCTGATACATATATTTTCAGTTCGAATGAGAGAAATGAGGTCAGCACGCGATCGGATGCACAATTTTTCAGAGTGCCATTAATTATCAATTAGGCGATTGTTATATACAGGAAACGTGCGCATAACTGATCAAAATTGTAGCTCGTGTTAATTAAATACTGGGGATCACAGAATGTCCCTTATTGCTCTTTTTTCCCCTTTTCACCTTACCCCCACCCTTGAGTAAGAAAAATATTTTTAGAAACCCAAAATCAAGAAATTTCTACTAATTGTTTCCATTTATGACCAAAGTTTTATTCATTTTTCAAGAATGCTTAACAGAAATTCGAGACAAAAAAATGTCTTCAATAGAGATTATTTTTTATTTTACCAGCTTCAAACATTTTCTAAACGATTTGTTTGTTAATTTAGTTTTGAAAGGGTCTAAACTTACAAAAAGATGTTCGAAAAACATTCAAAAATAAAATTAACGTGTATTAGATATTGGAAGTGTAAGTATTGGATTTTCAACAAAATAGCTAAATTATGAACCAAATAGATGAATTTTGAACCAAAAAGAAGAATTTTCATTTTAAAATGATGATTTTCCCACCTAAAAAAGAAAACTTTCAAAAAATGAGACGAATTTTCAACCAAATTATTGACTCATCAACTAAAAACGAGACATTCCAAACCCTAATGAAATAATCGAACTTTTCAGTTTAAATAACTTGTTTTAGACAATAACAGAAAAGACTAATTTTTTGACAAAAGTTTCATTTCTCTAACAAAGAGATGAATATCTGAATAGAAATGTTAGTTTACCAATAAAAACAGTTCAATTCAAATAGAAAATATAATAGTTCATATAACAACCAAAAAAGATTTTAATTTTCCAATAACAGCGGAATTTTCATCCTGAGAGATAGCTGTGTCAACCAATCGTTTTATTTTTAGCAGAGCAAGGAAAAAAGAAGAATTCTCAATAAGGAGTAAATTGGTTGAAACTTGGTTGAAATTGGTTGAAATTTTTGAAGCTATTTTATAGTTGATGTTACGACCAAAAAAGATGTAAGTTTGAATATAAGATTGTTGAATTGACTCAAAGTAGAATTTTCAACATTAAATAATTAAAACAGATTTATTTTTAACCAACAGTTGGATTTTCAACCAGAGAAGGTGCAATTTCTGACAGAAAAGATAACTGTTTGAACTATAAAGACGAATTTTCATCAAAAGAGTTGGATTTTCAACCAGAAAATACGAATTTCTACTTTAGAATATAATAACATGTATAAAAACAAAAAAATATTCAAATTCCAAATATTAGAGTAGAATTTCAAAAAAATTCAGATTTACCATCATGAGAAATGTGATAACTGATATTTCGGACATAAAAAATGAATCTTAAAAATGATGTTATTGAATTTTCCATAGAAAAGTTATAAAAATTGAAAACAAATTGTCGAATCCAATAGAAACAGAAAATTTTTCGATAAAAAAGGAAACAGATTAAGTCTCAACCAAACAGTTGAATATCCAACTAGAAATGGTGAAATTTCTGACAAAAGGAATGAATCTGTAGATGAACATGACGTATCTCAACAAAATGTTTAATATAGTTGATTTTTCAAACTATTCCATAGTTGATATTTTAAACAGAAAAGTTATGAGTTTGAATATAGGATTGTTGGATTCACTGAAAGTAGAATTTTCAACATGAAATTTAAAAAAAAAATTTTTTCAAACAAACAGTTGAATTTTCAATGAAAAATATAATTGCTCAGATAAAAATAAAAAAAGATTTAAATTTTCAACATTTAAGTAGAATTTCAAAAAAATTTCAAATTTACCATGTGAAATGTAGTAACTGATATTTTCGAAGAAAAAAATTGATTCTAAAACAAAAATTACTTGAATTTTCTACAAAAAAGCCGAAACCCTCAATGAGGAGTGTAATAGATGATCTCTTCTAAAAAAAGTTATAAAAATTGGGAAAAAGATTGTTGAATCGAATCGAAAAAGAAATTTCAACCAAACAGTTGTATTTCTAACTAGAAAAGGTGAAGTTTCTAAAAAAAAGGTATGAATTTTCAAATGAAAAAGACGAATCCTAACAAAATTATAATTTAAAAAAAGACGGATTCCGCATTGAAGAAGGTTTATAATTGTTGGTACTACAACCAAAGGAGATCATATTTTTCAAAATAACAGTGGAAATATAAACGGAATAGAAAAAATTATAGACCGAATAGTTGAATTGTTAATGAAATAGGTTAATTGTTAATCAAAAAGATGAGTTTTCAACCATGCGATTGAATTCAACCAAACAGTTCAATTCAAACCAATAACGTACATTTTTGTTGAATTTAAAAAAAAATCAATTTTCAACCAAGAAGTTGATTCTAACCAAAAAGATGGATTTTTAAGGAAATAATTAAATCAATAACGAGAGCAGAATAGATTTTCTTGAAACAAATGTACTTTAAACTTAAAAAATTAATTTTCATCGGGAATTAATTCAATCGAGAATCAACGAAATAGATTGAATTTCAATCGATTAGTTGAATTTCCAACCAAAAAGAGTTTATTCAATAAAATGAATCACTCAACTACTCGGTAAGAAGTTTTTTGTAGAAAGTTGGGTTTTTTTGGTTGGAAATCTTGATTTTTTAGTTGAAATAAGATAAGTTAAAGATTAATAAATAGATAAAATATCATTTCTTCAGTGAACTATCATAATTTTAGTTAGAAATTCATATTTGCGATTGAAACATCAAATTTTGTGTATGAATTGATTTTTCTTTTTGGGTAACGAAATTCTTATTTTCCATCTTTAAATCTAACTTTTTGGTTGAAGTTCCTATTTTTCTGTTGAAATTGTACTCTTTTGTAGAACTTAAGTTTTTTTTTGGTGAAAAATTTATTTTTTCATGTAGAAATTAAAACTGCTTCAATGATAAATTTTTTTTTTTAAGATTCATTACTTCAGTTGATGATCAACTTCTACTTTTAATTTAATTTTCTTTTTCATCTTTTTTTATTGAAATATATATTTTTCAGTTTGAAATTCAACTATTTGTTTGAGAATTCATACATATTTTATTCAAAACTCTTTGAAAATCTCTTCTGGTTTAAAAGACAACTTCCTAATCAAAAATGAGATTTATTATTCAATTTGGAATTGCATCTTTTGTGTTGAAAATTTAACGATTTCAAAGTAAATTCTCCTATTTTCTGTTGATGAATGATTTCTCGCAGTGAAAAATTCAACTTCTTGATTATTAAGTTCGATGTATTTTGCAGAAAATCTATTCGTTTTGGTGGAAAATGAATCATTTTTTTTTGTTTATGTATTTTGTTGTAAATATGTCTTTTCGTCGCCAAAACTCAATATTTTGTGAGTAGTTTTTCCATTTTAAATATAAAGAAGCCCTCTTAAATGAAAATTAGTGTTTATTGGATAAGAAACATTTAGTAACTGGAAAAATCATCCAATTTGTTGTAAATTGCTCTTGTTGGCAAAGATTTAATCTTCTTAGTGAAAAATTCATCTATTCGGAAGAAAGTTATCCACATTATGTTTAAAAGTCATATTTTCAGTGAAAAATTCCACTAGTTGATTGAAAGTTGGAGTGTTTTGGTAAGAATTGATTATTTTGTTGAGAACATATCTCATCGGTCAAATATTCGTTTCATTTTTAATTGACAATTGAATGTTTTTTCTTTCTAGAAAATTAACTATTTACGTTTTTGTGGAAGAAATATTCATTCACATCAAGAACTTAAACCATCCGGTTGAAAGAATATATTTTTTGATTGAAGATACAAACATTATGTAGAAAAACCAAGCCTTTTGTTGGAGAAATATTCTGTTTTTGTTAAGAATTCTCTTTTGAACTATTTTCTCCTAATCGTTCGAGAATTCATATTTTTCAGTTAAAAATACAACGATTTGATTGAAATTGTATGTATTATTTCTCGAACTCTTCCCAAAAATTTCTTCTGGGCAAATGTAGAACTCCTTTGTTGACAATTAATTTTTTTAGTTAAAGATTCATTCTTCAATTTGCAATTTTATCTTTTGTGTAGAAAATTCTACCATTTCAAGAAAATTACTTTCTTATTCTTTGATAATTGATCTTTTCTGGAAACAAATTTAACTACATGTTTAAAACTTGATGCATTCCGTTGAAAATTTATCTGTTCCGGTAGAAAATGATACTTTTTGGTTAAAATGTTGAGTATCTTTTTTTTGAATCCGTCTCTTAGCTTAGAAAATAGATATTTCGTACAGATCCTTTTTTTTTTTTGCTAAAGGAAATCCTTCAATTGAAAATTCGTGTTTTTTAGTGAATTCATTTATCAACTGGAAAGCTCATCTAATTTGTTGAAAATTACTCGTATTGATAGGGAAAAAACTTCTTGGTTGTAAGTTCGTAATTTTGGACTAAAAAAAATTGAATTTCTCCAGAGACGCCAAATTTTAACCCAAGAAAATGAATCATCAACAAAATACACCTTTATTCAATCAAAAAATCTAAATAAAAGATAAAAGATAAAAATTTCCCCTTTAATAGTTGCTTATCAACTGAGACGATGGATTTTTAGTCAAAAAACATATTATTAGTATAGTTTCACTTCTAACTTGAAAAAACACATACATTTTTGACCAAATTGTTTTATTTTGATATTTAAAAAAAACTGACTATACAAAAACGTCAAATTTCAATCCCAAAAAGATGGATTATTAAAAAAATACAGCTTTTTGAAAAAAAAAACTTTTTTGAAACGTTTTTTTTTCACAAAAGCGTCAAAATTCAATAAAAAATAATAATTATCTATCATCAAAATATACCAATTTTGAATCGAATAGTTCAATTTTTGACGAAAAAAACAAATTTTCAACAAGGAGATAAGAATTTTATCTGAAAAATTTGCTTATAAATGCTATAAATGTTTATAAATGTTTAACGAAATAATTGGATTTCAAACTAATGTAAAAGAAACTCAAGTGGATAAATTATTTTTCTGTCAATTATCTCTGCTTCCATCCAAGTAGTTAGATTTTTGGAAGGAAAAGATGAATTATCAACGAGAAATGTGTACCCAATATTCTAACCGAAAAAGATTCTAATTTGAAATAAAAAACCGTTGCATTTTACCCTTTTTAAAACCATGTTTTTGCAAACTTTTTTTTAGTTGCTGATAATTGGATCTATTTTTGTAATTGATTTTCCTATATAATCAGGAATTGATGCATTTTATTGATAATTTATTTGTTTTGGAAGCGTTTCTTGATTTTTTAAAAATAATTTCTTTTGATTAAAAATTCATGTTTACCTAATTTTATTTATTTATTTATAATGAGTGGATGGATGATGCACAGGATAGAGACGCGTGGCGGTCTCGGGTAGATGAGGCAATGAACTTTCGAGTTCCAAATGCTGATAAATAAATAATTAAATAATTTATCCTTGGTTAGAAATTCATCTATCTACTCTGTAATGATAATTGATATTTGTGATTGGAGATTTACCTTTTTTTTTGTCAAATATTTGTTTTGTTATATAGTTGAAAATCGATTCTTCTTTCTTCAAAAAATTGGATATTCCAATTTTTGTATAAAAAGAATAGTAAGGATTTCAACCATCTCTTAGAAGAATCATCTATTCAATTGAAAAATAAAATATTTTGTAAAAAACCAAGCACCTCTATTTAAAATTGTCATTTTTTAAACAATTTTTTTACAAACTTTTTTTTTAGTTGCTGATAATGGACCCATTTTTGTAACTGATTTTCCAATATAATAATTAATTGATGTGTTTTCTTGATAATTTATCTGTTCTGGTAGCAAATTAATCGTGTTGGTTACAAGTTTATGTAATTTGTTATAAATTCGTCTTTTTTGCTTGGGAACTTTGTTCATGTGTTTCTCATCTTCTTTTGAAATAATTCATATTGATTGAAAATTCATGTTCTCTATTTCTATTTATTCATTCATCCTTGATTGAAAATCTGTCTCTTCTGACGAAAATTCATCTTCACTTTCATGAGAAAAAAATAAAAGTTTTGGCAAAAAATTAAACTGGTTGGTTGAAAGTTGAACAACTCTGTTAATGAAAATAAATTACTGTTTTTTATTCTGCTGGAAATAGTAAAAATTTGAATTCGTTCTATCTACTCTGTAAATAATAATGGATACTTTTGATTGAAGATCTACCTCTCTGGTCAAATGTTTATTCCATTTCTAGTTAAAAATCGATTTTTCTTTTTTCGAAGGATTGAATATTCCAATTCTTGTAAAAAACGATTATTTTTTTGTTAAAACTTCAACTATCTGGTTTAGAATCCACCTCTTGAATTGAAGAATCAAATTTTTTGTATAAAACCAAGCACTTTGATGAAAAATGCCCTTTTTATAACATTTTTTCTAAAAATGTTCTTGGTTGAAAATTTATGTATTTTGTTGTTTTGACTTGAAAAATTCAATATTTTGTTTCGATTTCGTCTCAATTCTTCTGACTGAGAAAACTCTTTAGAATTGAACCTCTTGTTAAAATTGATCTTTTTGGACGAAATTTCATACTTAATTTTCTTGATAATTCAAGGCTTAAATACAAAATTTCAGCGATTGGAAAATCATTTTCTAGAACTTATTCCCTATTTTACCTTTTCTCTACTGGTTTTTCCTTGTCCAATGGTTTTCTTCTAAGTATCCTCCACAGGTTTTCAAAAAACCATCACTCAATTTTTCCAAAACACACACAGTGTACAAATTTCCACTCAGATCACTTCCAACTTAAAATCCCTAATGGACCCTTGGAGTTCGAGACCACGTGGCTCATAGATAGATGCGCGGGAGATTCGAATTTTGAAATTTCGCGCCACAAAGTAGTTACGCCACATTGCAGGAAACCGATCGCGTTTCTTGAAGATCGGGGACGAGGACCTGTAACTCAATGATTGGCACATTTTGTGGCATTGTCACCAGACTTTTTCTCGAAAATCACTTTTCCCGATTTTGGCAGAAAAAAAACACACTCTTTTGGGGGCAAATTTGATGAAAAGTGAAAAAAATGGAATAAATTATAGATTGTGGATGAAAGAGTTGCGGATAAACCGCTATCGCAGAGAGTTGTTCACTCTTTAGTGACGTCAAAGTACGTCCAACAGTCGCCTTTATCCCACCTCTTCTCTTTCTTGAATATTTCTCTCCCTCTCCCATACTCTCTTTCCTTCTCCTTTTCCTTTTTTACCACTTCTCTCCGCTCTTCAAAACCCATCATATCGGCTTAATTCTTTGTGCGCGAGACCATAAAAAGTCTATAGGGTGTCTTCAAAGTTTGCATAGTTTCAGGATGGAAGAGGCCGTTCATAAACTACGTTCCCAATTGAGGGGGGAGGGGGGCAGTGAAGGTAATGTTACGGGTTCAGATATTATTCAATACGTTTTCAAACCATTCAAACCATCCAATTTTTTTATTTTTTTTAAGATTATGAAATTTCTAACGAATTCATCGAAGTATATTAATAAATGAAATTTCTTATTTCATTTTATTTGCAAATTACAATTAAAAGAAAAAGAAAAAAAAACCTCAAAGTACCCATTTCGTGGAAATTTATTCAATTTATGCAAAAGTGCACAATATTAGTTGAGAAACTTTCCTTGAATAATGTCTAGCAGTATCAGATATTAAAAAGATTGTTTACAATTTTTATAAACAGATTAATCAACAAAAGTTAGATTTGTATTAAAAATGATTTATAGCTACTTCAGATGCGTGTTTTTACGTGGGAATCTATGGAAAAAAATTTTGGTATGAAAAAAAAAGAGAGACCATTCGTTGATTATTTGAACAAATTTTATAAACAAATTCATGAATTCTCCATTTTCAAATAGATAAGTTTCGTTTCTTTCAACAGAAAGGACAATAAATATTTTGCTTTTAGTTTTTTTGTGCTATCCTCGGATTCCAAACAATTGGTGTTATTTTCTTCAACAAAATTAATTAACAAATACATAATACTGTCATTTTTTAGTAAAAAGAATTATTTCTTTTCGAATCAACTTCAGTTATGTTCAAACATACCTCTTGGTATAACTTGCTAATGGGAAAAATGATATCTATTCGTTTAAATAAATGAAATAAACGAATTTATTCTTTTTTCATTCTTTACATACATATTCTGTTATTTTGAGAGGAATAAATTTTTAATATCTTGCTAGTTCAAATAGTTATTCTTCATTGTACTGAACAATAAGTCCTTATTGTTGTTGAAAATGTGATTAAAAAATGCGTAATTCGGTCATGTTTCAGTAGATAAATTAATTTTCTTGAACATAATCAAGTGAATGTGTGTAACTAACAGGCATTCACTATGACATCTTCTGTTTGACAACAGTGCATAATTTTTAAACAAATTTAAGGAACATCTTACTCTGGGGACGTTTTCTGATGAAAAAACACCATATTGTTTTTTTTTTAATCGACCAAAATTTCTAAGCTTGGTCTCTCTGTTATGATACTGTATTATCCAGAATGTTCACTTTTTCTACACTAATTTATAAAAAACACGCAAAATGATGAACAATGTATAAAAAAACTCCCAGTTCATGATTCTCAAAAAAAAATTGTGTTTCTTATTCTTCTTATTTGCAGCCGCATAGTAATTTGTTTATTCTTTTGATAGAAATTATAAATTGTTGTTCAACAGGGAAATATCACAGTAAAGGCCCATTGGTTATAATAATGATGATAATAATAATAATAATTATAATAAAAATAATAAATCTTCATACACATCCAATTGATTGTGTTGGAGAAACTGAATTTACCTACTGAAACATAGCCTAATTGTGAATTTGTTTACTACATTTTTAGCAACAATTAGGTAGCAATTGTTTGGTATTATAAAAAATAACCAGCGAGAGCTACTGGCAAGACATTAGGAATTTCCTTCACATACAAAACGGAATCTATATGTTTAAAAATGGGTAAACAACGTAACGAGAACGTAACGACAACGTAAAACAACAACATATTCATGTTGTTTCGGTAAAAAGACATTACATGTTCCATAACCACGTATCATATCAAGATATATCTTTAGCATGTCTGAAGTTTATCTAAAAGAAAGAATTCCTTTTAATGAAAAATGACAATGTTATGCATTTGTTATTCAATTTTTTTCTGGAAAATTAACGCCTATTGTCTCGAATTCGAGAATCGCACAAGAAAACAATAACCAAAATATTTTTCGTCCTACCTGATAAAAAAAAGAAAGAAATCTAGTTGAAAATAACGAATTTTTGCATTTGTTAATGAAATTTTTTTGAATATTAACAAATGGTCTCTATTTCTATATCAGCAATATCAAAATTTGTTTTATTTGGATTTCTACTCAAAAACACACAAGTACAATTCTGTGTACTTTCGCATAATTTGGATGAATTCCCACAAGATGGTATCTTCGGAAAACTTTTAAATTTCTATTTTAATTGTCATTGATGAATATAAAACAATTCAGAACCTTTTTTAAAAATATGCCTTGATAACTTCGTTAGAAATTTCATAGGCTCCAATTGAAAAAAAAAATTTTTAATCCGTCGATTGGATTGGGCCGAAAGTTAATTTGTCCACGGACACCTTATTTGACCTTATTGTGAGTGGGGCCAAATGAGGTGTCCGTGGACAAATCAACTTTTAGGCAAACTACTCGACCGATTTTAATTTTGATTTTTTCAAACTAAAACTTATCAAATTTCTTATAAAGTTCTTGAGGCATATTTACAAAAAAGTGCAATTTTTTTCCATTTAACAATGAAAATTAAGAAAAAAATATTTAAAAAATCTGGAAGATGCCATTTTGTGGGAATGCATCCCATTTCTACAAAGGTGTACAATAATATTCAAGAAACTTGTCTTGTATGATGTCTAGCAGTATCAGATATTGAAAAAATTGTTTACAAAGATTTATAAACAAATAATTCAATATAAGTTACAATTTCGGTAAAAATGATATAAAGCCACTCTAGATAATAGCTTTTGAGTGTAAATCTGGAGAAAAAAAGTTTCTGCATAACTTATAAAGGAGAAGGACAATATGTTAATATTCCAAACAAATTTTATAAACAAATGCTTGAATTCGGCATTTTAAAACAGATTCGTTTCGTTTTTCCAACAGAAAGGACATCAAGAAATATCTTATTTATAGCTTTTTTGTGCAATTCTTTTATTTCAGACAATGAGTGCTATTTGTTTGAACAAAATAAAATAACAAATGCATAATATTGTCAGTTTTTGGTGAAAGAAATCCTTTTTTTTCTAATCAACTTCAGGCATGTTAAAAGTACCTCTTTATATGAACCTTGCTTTTGAAAAAAATGATTTCTATTCCATTGAACAAATTAAATGAACGAATCTATTCTTTTTCCTAGTCCTAGTTACTTTCTATAGTTGTTTTTAATTATATCAAACAATGAGTGATTGTTGTGTTTTAATGGCGTTTCCATTTAAAAACGACCTCCGAGTAATTTGTTGAATGTTTAAATATTATGAATTGTTGCCTAACAGCAAGATATTCGTTTATAAGATTTGTTTGAAAATTTAACAAATGGTCTGTATTTTTCACAAGTCGCATTGCAATTTCCTTACCTCCACATTTTCACTCAAAAACTCATCCAAGAAAGTTGCCGTGGCATATTTTTGGAAGAATTGTTTCATTTTTTTTATTTAACAATGGAATTTAAAAAAAAAAGTTGTGGATGCTATTTTGTAAAAATGTATCCAATTTATGGGAATGTACACAGAATGAGTGGAAGAACTTGTCTTGAATGATGTCCAGCAGAATCGAATATTTAAATGTTGTTTACAATTCCTATAAACAAATTATTCAACAAAAAGTTGGATTTTTAATAAAAATAATATAAAGATGCTTCAGATGTCCGTTTTCAAGGAAAAAATAAAGAAAAACAAATTTTGAAATTACTTTTGAAAAAAATGAGAGCAATTTCTTGATTATTTGAACAAATTTTGTGAACAAATTCAGAAAGTCGACATTCGTAAATCGATTTTTCTAATTTCTTCAACAGGAAGGAAAATTAATAATATTTTGCTTATAGCTTCGTTTTTTCAGAGTATCAATCTCCTCATGTCTTGCTGGTAGCTCTCTTTACTTATTTTTAATTTATACTATACAATTGGCAATATTGCTGTTTTGAAAAAATGGAATAAACAAATGAATATGGCATGTTTTTGGCCATGTTTTAGTGGAAAAATTTAGATTCAGATTCATTTAGATTCAGAAACATAACCGTCTTTTTTTAATGCAAGCATCATAATTTTCAATTATTCTTCTTGGTAGAAAAATTAATATTCTGGCTGAAAATTAACTTGCTTGGTTGGAAATTTATCAATTTTGTTTGACATACGATCAATTTTAGTAAAAAGTTATCTTTTAGTTGGAATAAACTATTGAGTTGAAAGAAAAACTTTCTCGACATAATTAATTAAATTTCTCGGTTGAAAATTCAGAGGTTCAGTCAAAGAGATATGTTTTGAGTAAACAAAACCGTTTCAGAATAAAATTTAAACCCCTTTCTGCCTAAATTCAACCGTTTTTCCCTGAAACAGGAATCCGCTTTGTTTGAAATATCATGAATTTGATTTTTTTGGAAATTCAACTATCTGATTCAAAATCCCTTTTTTTGGAAATTCATCTTTTTTGGTTGAAAACTAAGTTCCTTGGTTGAGCATTCACCGTATTGTTGGAAATCTTATCAATTTTGGAGAAAATTCACCTCTTGGTTGAATTCAATTGTTTTGGATTTAAAATTGAAATCTATATTTTGTTGGAAATTCATCTTTGGTTGAATCAAACTGTTAATCGTTTTAAATTAAAACCCTTTTTTTGGCTGAATTTAACTGTTTGTCATTTGGGATTAACATATGTCACCTTTCAAATATCAATTCTTACATTCTACGTTGAAAATTCAACTATTTGATTTAAAATTCATGTTTTTAAAAATATTGCGTCTCTTTTTTTGGTGGGGAATGATTCACTTGGTTGAGAATCATTCGTTTCTATCGAAAATTTATTTATTTATTTGAAGATTCAACCATTTTAGTAAGCACACATTTAGGTTTAATTGAACCGTTCCTGATTCGCATTTCAAGTTTTTTTTTCAGTTAAAAAAAGAATAATTAGATTTTTATTCGGGAATTCAACCAATTCGTTCAAAACTTATTTACTTTCATGTGAATTCGTTCTCTTTCTTGTCAGAAAATCAACTTTTTCGGTTAGAAATTCATCGCTCTGGTTAAAAACTTTATCATTCTTTTAAAAGTTCAACCAATTTCGGTGAAAAGTTATGTTTTGGTTGGATTTATCTGTTTTGGATTCAAAATTAAAATCCTTTATGGTTGAATCCGAATATTTTGTGTTTGAAATCAAAATTTTTTTTTGCTTGATACATATATTACTTATAATATTTTCCATTGGAAATTCAAGAACCTAATAGAAATTCATGTTTCTCGTTACAAACTCATCGTTTCGGGTAAAAATGATTTCTTTATGGTTAAAAATTCAAAAATATTGTGGTCAAAAATTATCTTACGGTTGAATCAAACTCTTTTAGATTTAAATGAAAATCTGTTTCTAATTGAAACATCGTGGCTATTAAAGTTTTCATTTTTCTTTTTTATTCCAAAACTGAAAGTTGCAATTCAGAAAGTTGATCTCTTCGTTTGAAAAAATATCTTTTCAGGAAAAAATCTATAAAGAAGATTTTTAAAAATCCCGATAAATTTCAATCAGCATCATAAAACAATTTTTCAAAAATTCTTCAGATAAGGCGTAAGTACCCATAAGCGAATAATATTTAATTTGTAAAATTATCAGGTGACCATTAGTCTCTTCATTAATATATATTTTTATTTTATAACCTTTTTTCTGAATTAAGGAATCACTTTTTTCCTCATTCAAATAGCGTAATTTGCATACTTTATGACTGCGTTAGAATTTTTAAGGGCTATTTCAAACCTATAATACAACATTGTATAACAGAAAAGTGCCAGAGATGAACCTCTTAATATTTTCGAGAAATTGACGATTTTAAATCATTTTAGTCAAAACGATTTCTAACATCATAGTTTTTTGAGTTTCTCATGAATTTCACCATGCAAGTTTAAAGAATATTTAAAAGACAATGAGTTTTGAGGTTGAAGGGAAGTGTTTTTTTTTTTAATTAAATTTCAACCGAACAGATGCATTTATGACTAGATAATTGCATTCCAACAAGAATATGCGAATTCCTGACACAAACAATCAATTATTAAGAAAGAGTCCAAACAGCAGAAGCAATAATCAAATAATTTTAGCTTTAAGCAGAATACTCGTTTCCGCGGTAACAGATGTATGTGAAAAAAAGCAACCAAGCGGAATGAATTTTTGAGCAAAAGATATGAATTTCATACCATAAAGGATGGCTGTGTGTCCCAAGAGAAGAAATTTTCTACAAAATAAATAAATTTTCTAGTCAAAGATGAAATACCAATTTTTTTCTCTAATATTAAGAGAAAATACATGAATTTCAATCTGAATTCATAAATTATCCACTGAGATAAATTCTAAACAAGAAAGTTAATTTTGAATCTAGAAAGAGAAATTTTCAAACTATATACCAAGATTTTAAACTGAAAAGTATCTTTTCCAATAGAATGAAACTGCTCAATTTTCAGTTTAAGAATGAAATAGTGAAAATTTGACCGTAAAAAATGAATTTTTGACCATCAATATTATTTGAATATAAAACATGAATTCTCAAACAAAAAAGACGACTTTCGCAAAATAATTACATTCTTCAGAAAATAGTAGAACTTTGATCTAATAGTTTAGTTTTAATACAAAAAGAATAATTTCTTACTTTCCCTTATTTTTGTTCAAAAAGTGGTATTTTTTGGTTAAAATTTTTTTCATTGTTCGCAAATTCATATTTCCCAGGAAAATTAATTGCCTTGGTTGAGTATTCACATTTCTGAATCAAAGATGCAACTATTTAGAAGAAATTCATTTCGATTGCTAAAAATATAATATTTTGAATAAAATGTTGCATATTTGTTTGTAAATTCATTGTTTTTTCGAGTAAAATTTCCACAAATTCGATTGAAAATCCAACTATTTGGTTGAAAATCCATTTTTATAGTAGACAAGTATTTTTTTTCTTGAGAATTGAATCCTTGCATTTGAGAATTCAAATCCTGGGTTGAAAATCCAGATATTTCGTTAAAAAGTTATCCTTATTGATTGGAAAATATTCGGTTGTAGTTTATCATTGTATACTTTTTTGTAAAAAATTTTTCTTTTTGGATAAAATAAAATTATTTTATAATTAATATAAGAACCTCTTTTGGTAGAAAAATCATCTTTTTTGTTGAAGATTTATTATTTTATTTGATATTCAACTATTCTGATTGTGGCTGAGGATAGAACTATTTTTACAAGAATTTTTTTTACATTTGAAATTGATGTTTTTGGCTGATAATACAAGTCATACATTTTTTATTTCGGAAAGTGATCCTTCTAAGTTTAGTTTCGAAAATTTTGTTGAAAATTTATCTTTTTTCGGGAAAAACTGATTATCTTGGCTGGAAATCTATATTTTAAAATTGAAAATACAATTATTTTATAGGAAATTCATCCTTACGGCTTGAATATTTTGTATTTTTTATAAAATATCTTCCAGTTTGCAAATACATCTTTTCTGGTAGGAATTCCATCTTCGATGGTTGCTTTGCATCTATACGGTTGAAAATTGGTCTCTTCCAGTAGAAAATTAATCGTCTTGGTGGGAAATTCAAATTTTGCAGTTGAAAATTGAATTCTTTGGTTTGAAATCAAATTATTTCATTGGAAAATTATCCTTTTTGATTGTAAAATAATAATCCGTCTCTATTTTTTCTAAAATTCATGTTCTTGACTAAAAATTTAAATAAATCACGTATGGTTATAGAGTTGTCTTTTTAATTAAAATTTGAATATTTCGTTCAGAATTTATATTTTTGGGAAAAAAATTAACAATCGCAGTTAGGAACTTATATTTTCGGGTTGAAAATAAATTTTGTTTATAAAAAGTTCGTATTTCTGATTTGAAAATTTCATATTTTATATGAAATGCCTACTTTTTGTTGGAAATACGTCTTTCTTGGTGAGAATATCAATTTTTTGGGTTGTAAGTTTGACTATAATGATTTTGTTCAAAAGTCATCCATTTTGATTGAGAAATAATCTATTGTTGTTGCTTATTCAAAACTTGTTCAGGATACTTCTTTTTTGATTATATTAAATGATTTTTCATCCGAATCCAAAATCTTCCTTGGTAAAAGAAACTTTAAAACAAAAAGATTTATTATTCAAATCGATATTTAATTATTCTAATGGTCGTTAAAAATGTAACGATATTTTGCAAATTTTTTCTTTTTTGTTGAAAATTAAAAACAATAAATTTCTTTACTCCTAGGTTTTCGAATCGGAAAACTAATTTTCACAACATAGATACAAGGTTCTAGTCTGTTGAATACACCAAAAAAGAGAAGATTTATCAAGAAAATGCATTGATTTTCTACCAAATAGTTGAAATATAACTTAGAAGGGATGAATTTATAACTATAAAAAGAATAGTTTGTAATAGGAGTGATAATTTTATCCTTTTTAGTTTGGATATAATTCATGGGCGTTTTTCAAATATTTTATTTTATTGTGACCTTTTTAGTTCCGGTCACCCATCCAAGTACTAACTGAGCCCAATGCTGCTCAACTTCGGCGCTTCCCTGAAATGGTCGAAACGAATTTTTGTAAAAACAGCTGTACCTTCGACCAAAAAAATTGTCTTCAATGAAATAGATGCATTTATCCATATGTTCAAATGTTTGAACAAATAGTAGAGTTTTAAAGCGACGAAAAAGTTTATCTTCAGCCAATAAAGATGAATTTTTTGCTGTGAATAAAGAATTTTCATCCAAATAGTTGTGTTCTAAATAAAAGACATGAATTTCTGGAGAAAATTGAATTCTTATAAATAACTTATTAATTTGTATTCATTAAAAAAAGGTAAATTCACAGTTTTAATCTTCAACCAAATAGATGAATTTTTGACAAACAAGATTGATTTACAATTCAAAAAGATGAATCTTATACAAAAAAAAGGGATTTCCAACACAAAAATATGATGGATTTTTTGCTTCAATAATTGACTTCTCAAAAAAGGGCAGTAGCGTAGATAGC
>WSXT02189979.1:0-19960 GCA_011762715.2 Neuroterus valhalla
TGTGCGGTGGGGGTTTTTTTGGCCCCTAAAATCTTTTTTTTTTTCCCCGGTGGCGGGGTCCCGCCCCCCCCCCCCCCCCCCCGTGAATCCTTTGGCTAAAGGGTCGGCAGGAGAATCACATCCAATTAGGGCATAAAATTCGGCAGAAAGATCGGTGAAGTAATCAGCAAAGGTACTGGGTTAAGGATCGTTCTGGAGGCTGACAAGCGAATCTTTAGGTATAGGGTTCAAGTTGTGATTATTAGAATTCAGTTTGTAGTCAGCGCTTCGTTCCCTACCTTCCCCAGAGTTGAGGGCGACCGCGAAATCGAGTTCTACCCCACAAACTCCTCCGAAGGGCTTCTGGGCAACATGGGAATCACTTGAGCTCTCTCTAACGACTCCCCTCTCCGTTTCCGAAACACCTGGGACTGAAAGGTTTGGTCACATTATTTCTGACACAAGTATAGCAATAAATATTCCTGGCTTCGGAACATTTCTGGTTACGATGGCTTTCTTGATTACAGTTCCAGCAGATCAAGTTTTGATCTACAGATCCCATTCTTTCTTGGTCAGAAACTGCCGGTAGAAATGGGTTTTTTGACGTTTCAGGATTGTTAGAGACCCTTCGGAAATTTGTAACGAGAGAGCTTTTACTATTGTTGTTGGCAGTGTTGGCACTAGAATTATGGTTAGTATTAGCGTTAAGATTTCGACTCTCATTAGTGTCAGGGCTACACTTAGTGTCAGGGCTATGATTAGTTGCAGAATTTTGCATAGGTTTCAAATTTTAACCCCCTGATGACCCCACATCTTTAGCCAAAAAGATGTCTTCCAACGGATCTCCCCGATCATGTTTGGGTTTTTCTTCCTCTAGTGAAGATATCACTTCTCTACGCCTTGACGTTTGTCCATTAATTCGTTCATGATACGCTATATCTGGCAACAATGAACGTTCAGGTTTGGGAGGGTGCCTGAAACTTCGAGATACTCTGCGGCCTTTCTCCGCCGCTGCTGCCACTTGTTCTAGGTAAGCAAAATTTCCTACAGTGGACCTTTGGATAGCCAAGTGGTAGCACGGCAACAAGTTACGGTGGGCGTATGTTACCTCATCATACTCTGGGAACTTTGGGCTTACTCAATCAAACATCGCGAGCATGTAGGTTAAGTAGTTGGCAACTAGTTCATGTTCTCCCTGTGTTCTCCTATGAATTTCTTGAGTCAAACCGAACTGAAAATCAGGATCACTGAATCTATCGCGACAATCTGCAGCAAACTGATCACAAGTAAATCATTTATTTCTACGACCGTAATACCACCTACTAGCTATTCCTTTCAGAGAAAAGGGGAACAGAGATATTAAGTCCTCATCATCTACTGGAACCATGACTGGACCATTATAAATGCTAGCTAGAAATGTATTCAGGTCTTCGTTACGAGAACCGGAGAATTTAACATTCCTCTTTCTCATTATATCATAAGCAGTAGCCAGTGGAGAAGGGGGGAAACTGTGACGGTAATAAGAGTTCGGACCAAAACCATGTGAACTGATTCGGTTAAGCCGGTGGAACCTTTCAGGTCACGAGTCACTAAAACAAGGACAAGTAGCACTCGCAGGTGGTTCAAAATTTTCTTGAGGGTATCTAGGGTAAAGAGTCATACTATTACCACAAGGTCGAGTATTATAGTCCAAGGTGCAGTGTAGGGAATCGTAGTTGGGGTGATGGGGGGCATTCCGTTAGTTAAGTCTCAAGAGGTTCTTAATCCATTCATATTTTGAAACTGAATAAATCTAACAAAATAGTAGATCCAGTTTAAATTAAATTAATGTCTATTTTCTATCAGCAAAAATATTTTGAAAACTCAGTGATTTTGACATTTTAAAAAAATGTTCTTTCAAATTTTTTTTTCAGAGGAGAATTTCAAAAATAATTTCTCCCAAATTCTACTTCATTTTCAAGACTTGAAATTCTGAACAAAACTCGGATCTGAGCTCTCAAGCCTAGTCTAAAAATCTCCACAAAATCCTAATATAATTTTTCAAACCTTAGAGAAAATAAGAAACCTCTCTCTTTACCATGCTCAACGTTGGTGACGCCAATTTTTAATGCTCCAAATTTATCAAATTATATTTCTGGATGAATTCATCTTCGGCACCACACTTCGAATATTTATAATCCTACTAGAAATTATTTATTCTCTTCTAACAAATTTGCTAGGTCGCCAGGTCTTTCCTGGACTACTAACAATTTTACGGTCCTGATCAATGAAATATCCTGCATATTACAGCTTAATCTCTAAAGTTATATTTCACTCAATAATGAATTCCTCACAGGAAAAACTCCACGACACCTTCATAAAATTCAATTCAATCAAAACATTGTTCGAAATCCACTTCAGAAGCTAAACTCTGTCATTCAAGCAATTTCAACATTATTTTGAGACACGTTGTTGGAGGTTTTTCTTTGAAATTAAAGCAATAGGCTTACCGGATGAATCGCAGAACAAATTTTGGATATATTCCGAAAAAAAGGCAACTCCCAGGCGAAGAAGGGATCTTTGCGATGACCTCCGGAATAAAATGGAATCGGCAACTTCGAAGTTCCACGGAGTCAACTCGGTGGGATGGCGACAGGTCTTTCTATCCGGAAGCCACAACGTACAAAGACAGCGATCCGTGTCGAAACTCTCGGACCTCGATTCCGATTCTTGTTCAGCTGTACGCGCTAGACGACAGGAAGGCAACCAGTCGAACTTCGCTGAAGTTAACAATGGTAACGAGTACCCTCATTCATGAGAGAATGAACGAACTTTTTGTAGTCTCCAGACAAAAGCTGGATCCCCTATTATGTGGAGGGTTCTCAAAGATGTTCCTGAAGCTTTTCTTGAGACATCCAGGAGCCAAGAAATATTCCAGAGCATTCTGTATCGAAGTTTGTTCCTAACGATTGTTGATAGCCTTTTCTGGTGTAGAAGGGCGTTAAGTTTTGGATTCCTTCTGTCACGACTCGAGCAGCAGAATAGACCAGTCGAGATACTATGATATTCCTTTGAGTGTGCGATGTCCATACAGAAATCCCGATGACGTCAGAGCTCCCAGGAGTTACATATGTACAAAAGGAATGCATAAACCAGCAAATCAGCCTATTATATTCTTAATCTAGTTGTATTAGTCCTGGAGCACCTTGTGCCCTCCAGATAGAATTCTATTTGACAGGTTTCAAACTTTCAAGAAACGAAGGGATTGCCTATCTATATATCATTAAAAATTGTAACGTCACAAACTTTAATAATCATAATAATAATGTTAATAATATTAATAAGGGAATTCACTTAATCCATTGTACTTAAACTCGTCGAGATCCGATCAACCGTGCTCTTACCATTGTTATTTGTGAATGTGCAATTCGCTGGCTTGTTGCCTCGGGATCTACCATCTAATAGGATGACATCTTCTACTTCCATAATACTCTACTTCCTCTACTTTATCTGTGTCTTGGCAATTTATATATCTCTAGCATCAGCGCATGGACTCGATTCAAATTTCTCACCTTAGAATTGAAATCCCGATTATGTATGGAATACCTTCTCTAACACCCCGTAGTCCACCAAAGCTCTCTTCCAGCATATCCGCGATTATACCTGAGTCTAAATAAGGTTCCAACTATATGACCTCTACTACGAACTTTCCATTCCTACTTTTTAGTTTGATAATAATCCACACGTTGGTACTTTCAATAATGCTCAGTAGCGAGATTCCTTTGTTGATAGAAAATTAAAATAGGTCCACTTGCCCTTCCTGCACTGGGATCCTTCACTGCTACGTGTTAAACCATGTGATAATCTGCTAGAAAATTTGGGGATTTTTCCAGGCTCTCTTACACTGGTGAATTTTTAGTTGTAATATTTTCCTCACCTCATCTTTAGACCCTAATGAAGCCTTTGTCAGACGGCTTTAAATTCGGCTTTACGGCTTCTCATTTGTTTTTGTTTAAATTTAAAATCAAGTAATTTTTGCGCCTGCGAAATCGGGCCCGTCGTACTCCTCGGATAGGAGTAATTGGCGTGCACTGCCATGCCTATTCGAGGAGTACGACGGGTCCGATTTTGCAGGTGCAAAAATTAATTGATTTTGAATTCAAACAAAAAACAAATAACAGCGCAATATTTGGAAAAAAGCCTTCTGACAAAGGCTTCATTAGGGTCTAAAGATGAGGTAGGAAAAATATTACAAGTAACAACTCACCAGTGTAAGAGAATTTTCCCCTCATCGAAAGCCCATCCTTGATGAAGCACTTTAAGAGTTTACGCAACCACGCAAGAACATTATTATTATCATACCATTAGGCCAAATTCCTTTCAGGGTAAGCATAGCTCGTTTGGTTCCAGCCTTACTGTACTACTGAAAAATAGGGAATAGATATGGGGAGATTTGAAAGAGGAATTGATATGGGAAATTTTGAGCAAGGGATGTGTAGTAGAAGGAAGCAGGGATAGGTATTAGATCAGACTCAGAATCTTTGATAAATCACCAGGAAACAGTCCTTGAAAAAGTTTCTGATTGATCTCAATTATCTCTTCAGCCTCTCGATGGAAAAGAATGTGGAAGGTCATATTTCTGATCCTCGCGTGGACAACTACAAGCATACTAAATTAATTTTTGGAAAATAAATGTATCTGTAGAGTAGAATATGAGAAGAAAGGAGATCTCCCAACAAATTAGAAATTTGCCCTTGCATTTGGAGGTCAATAATTAACTTTCATTGGACCGGACTATTTTTCATTTATTGAAAATTACTCGAACCTGGAAAATGTTCTTTTGATTTTTTCTACGCCCACTGGGTTCCGAGTCTACACTTTTTGCAACAAACTTTAAGCTTGTTAATGATGATCAACTAACCTCACACGTCACACAATATACTTTTATCCACTATGAGACTTGAGCTTAAGAAGGCGCATAAGGTTCACGGATCCCCTTCATAATTTCTTTTGCTTTACGGAAAATAAAATATCGCGTGCTTGGAGTATAATATGGAGAATCAAAAATTTTTGGTTCGCGTTCCGTTAGAGAGTCTACAGAAATAGGTTCCTTTAATTTAAACACGGTAACGCTTCCATCACGGCTCTCGTATTCTTCTCCAGTGCTTATGGCTTTCGAATGCGACGAGCCGCTAATCGAGTATTCATGTAGAGACCATTCGTTCTTCATTCTATTTTTCTGCACTACGACGACCCATGGATTCAACGCATAGGCATCGCCATCATGTCTTCCAGGGGATCCATATTTTATTAGGATTTTGTAGGGATTGTCCATCTCTATTCTACGTTCTTCTGCACTCACTGTACGTCTTTTTGGACCCCTAATACGTTCTTTTGGATCTATTCTACGTCGCTTGTATAGACCACTCTGCCCTTTAGATTGTCCAGGCTCTTCTATTGGACGTCCTTCACCTGGTTTGCTTCCACCCACGCGACCACCACGTGGTGCTCCTGCAAAAATAATACAAGGTAATTTATCAACATTATCTAACATGACAACAAAAAAGAGTGTCTGAATACAATATAGTATGGGGTACATTTGTGTAACTTTCTGATATGAATAATTTCGCTTGTCAACATTATTTTTGTATTCCTTTAACATAGACCTGTTGAAGAACAGGATTTAATTCATGTACGACAAAGAAAAACCTTCTTCATTTCGACCTCATCCAGACAATTTTACCAGTAAAACGTTGCTACTACGATTTGGCGTCAAACCGAAACTCTTATCAGGTAGCCCTAAAATAGCCAGAGCAGAGTGAAATAAATTGGTCGGGAATCCAGATCGTGAAAGCTGGAGTGACTTTTCATAACTTTAAAATGTGAAAATTTAAACGAAACAACAAGATGAAAACAAAGATCAGAAGAACGGAGCATCGATAGCTTCGTCTCAAACTTTTGGTGGAAGTGAGAACTCAAACTGGCTGTTTCGTCTTGTTGTTTCGTTTTAATTTTCACATTTCTAAGTTATGGAAACTCCCTCCAGCTTTGACGCTCTGGATTCCCGACCAATGTATTTTACTTTGCTCTGGCTATTTTAAGGCTTCCTGATGAGGGTGTCGGTTTGTCGCCGAAACGTAGTAGCGACGTTTTACTGATGTAAATTCTCACAATATATAGGATTTCATTTATTTGTTTCACATTTTTTAAAATAAAAACCGTAACCGTTCCAAAAAATGGTTGATTGGGGAATTCTTCCTTTCTTTCTAGGCTTTCAAACGGTCGACTAAATGGCAATACGCTTGGATGACATTCCTTAAAGCCAAGCATTTCCTTGAAAAACCTATAGTTTTCTTTTAGGATGAGAATAAATAACAATACCTACGTTAATGGTCGCATAAATACCTTCATATCTTAAGGCGTGAAAAAATTGCCTAAAATGAATATAATGATTTATTAATAGATTTTTTGATACATCAAGTTTCAAGATTATGAGAGATTCATAAAAGTATAATACCAAAATTCCATATCTCTATGAAAGTCATGGGTTCGATAATCTATTAAAATGCTGGCTTCGGTTTCTGTGCACATAACTTCTACAATGTAGCGTCAAATAATGGATAAAGTTATAAATGAATATGACAATAATAAATCAATTTTCAATAATTCCGAATCCCTCCCGATGTTATCGAAGATCGAGGTAATCTCTTTTTTGTTTTCGCACACACTGAATCAGGGAGTAAGAATAGAGAGGCACAACTCATATGGCCGTCACGACGAAAAGTCGGCTGACTACCGGGAACGAGATCGCCAGCCTCGCTCGGCGACCCCTTGCTCGCATCAGACCCACCTAGCGAGCTCCGTCGAAACCACAACCAGCTAAGTTAACCGTTGACTTTGACAGGGGGTTATATTAACTTTCGAGATAAATATTAAATAATCAGATAGTGATATGATAATTATAAAAAACGTCACTTAAAAGAGATTAAATAAATACGAGTTAACTGATCGCAAGCTTTTAAGCTCATATCGTTAACCTAAACCCGGGGCTCTCAATGAACATGGAGGATTTGATGCCAACCGACGTTAGGTAGTACGATGGCTGCGTGGGCTGAACCATTTACTCGCGCGAAGGAGGTCGTGAGATCGATTCCTCAGTCATGGTTTTTTTTTGTACTTTTCTACTCAGCAGTTTTTCTAGGTTCTCATATAAGAATTGTCTTTTCAAAATGGCATTTGAAGATTTAGCAATTCATTTGAATAGATTTCAGTCTAATAAAAAAAGCCGTTTTTAGAAACAAATATCATAATACTTTTTTTGCAGAAATCGCTAGAAGAGCATTCAAAAAGCTCAACCTGAAAAATGCAGGATCGTTCAGGGGTGGATTTTTGAGAAAACTCAAAAAGTTTTTGGATTTGATTTATCTCGGAAATGGTAGGTTTTCGGGAAAATCTTCTCTCTCTTTTTGGCATAGGAAAAAAATTTTTATCGCAAAACTATCAATGAAAAAGTTGTTCGTCTCAAAAAAAAAGTAAAAAAACTACAAGATTCATATAAAAACTTTTCCGAGTAGAACGAAAACTCTTACCAATGAACCAGCGAAAAAAAAGCAGAGGCGCAAAAATAGAAGTAAACAATACTATGGAAATTTCATCGATATTTTATTTTATTTTATTTTAAATCAGTTGTATAACTGTTTGGTATTGTAATAAAATACAAATTGGCATGGACGAAGCATTTTTTCGTCATACCAAGCCAAGATTCTATGATTTAAACACTCACACGTATTTTCCATGTTGCACGCTCAACAAGAATTTTTAGCACATTTTTGTACAGCTTGTTTGATATAGAATTTTAAAAACTTTCTTAAATCACTTCCAATACTGAAGTCAGCATGGTTTGGGAAAAAAATTATTAACAATAAATATTTATTCATAATAACAATTTATCATATTTAGGAATACTTTGAAAATAATTGAAGTAATTATTTATTTTGTATCCATACTAACGTCGCCCTCGTCAGAAAAAATGGGAAATCTACGGTGACAGGTTTTCTTCTGTTCCAAAAAGCGAGAAAACGCTTTTTTTGGTACGTTAGCGCCATCTTTTAATTGGACTTTTCATCGCGGCATGTCAAACTAAGGAGATAAGTTGTAGAAAATATTGCCTCAAACATTTTTTGTCCTTAGAAATTTTCCCGGAAACCTAGCATTTCCGAGATATATCAAATCCAGAAACTTTTTGAGTTTTCTCAAAAACCCGCCCCTAAACGATCCCGCTTTTTTCAGGTTTAGCTTTTTGAATGCTCAGCTTCAGCTTTATTAGACTGAAATCTATTCAAATGAATTGCTAAACTTCAAATGCCATTTTGAAAAGACAATTCTTATATGAGAATCTAAAAAAACTGCTGAGTAGAAAAGTAAAAAAAGAAATCATGACTGAGGTATCGATCCCACGACCCTGTTCGCGCGAATAAATAGTTTAGCCCACGCAGCCATCGTACCACCTTACGTCAGCGGCATCAAATCGTCCATGTTCATTAAGAGCCCCGGGGTTTGGGTTAACGATATGAGCTTAAAAGGTTTCGATCAGTTAACTCGTATTTATTTATTCGCTATTTAGTGACGTTTTTTATAATTATCATATCACTATCTGATTATTTAATATTTTTCTCGAAAATTAATATAACCCCCTGAGCAAGCCGTCGGTTAACTCAACTGGCTGTGGTTTCGACGGCGTCTGCTAGGTGGGTTTGATGCGAGCAAGGGGTCGCCGAGCGAAGCTATAGCGATCTCGTTCCCGATATTCAGCCCACTTTGAATGTATGAAGTTGCGCCTCCTTATTCTTACTCCCTGCGCTGAATCCATAGGTATCGAAAATGCTGCAGCTCAATTCGATCTTTCATTATGTTTGAAGATGATCCATTCTAGTTATCGGAAAAATTCACTTGCTCATTTCTTCAGGAGGACTAAACGCAGGATATCAAGAGTACTAGAAATTTACTCCTATGTTTATTTAGAACTTTTTCTCTCATTTTCACTCAAATACGAACTTAATTGATACACCATAATCGGAAAATCTGAATATCTATGTTTGAAAGTTAACGTTATCCGTAAGAAAGTCTACTCTCATTTTTTTTGTTAACAATTTATCTGTTTCGTTGAAAAGTTGATCTTTTTCCCAAGGATCAACAATTTTTATAGAAAAATATTTCATTCGGTTCAAATTTTAACAGTTTTTCTCGTCAGCTTTCTGGCTTTTTTTAATGTACATCTTTCAATAGAAATTCTGTCTTCGTTGGCCCAAAATGAATTAGATTCGGCTTTTTCTTCTCTATACTCTTGCACAATTTCCTTTGTAAAAGGCCAATTGCATATTACGAAGTTGTAATAAATTCTTTGAACACATATTGTACAATTTCTGTGACACATACATTTTTATATACAATAAAATTGGATTGAATTGAAATATTGACGACGTGAATTCAAAATGTGAAGATGCATAGATAAACGTGGATCTTGAAGAGATAATCTTGCTAAATTTACTTTCGTATCTGCATAATTATTAAGGTGAAAACAAAGAGCCACCCGAGTGCAAGGTATAAATATACGAGCACAGAGCGTAAGTATAGACGGAAAAAAATGGAGTGTTAAACTTTGAGTGTCAAAATATTGATGGTCAGTTTGACCTTCCAGAGTGTATCATGTACGTCCATAATTTTTTCTCTTTAATAAGAGAGACTCCTTTTTTATGTTCAGCTGAACCATCCACGTAAAATCAGACTCACTTTCAGGGATGATCGAATCCACACTCTAGGTTTGTGAAGTTGAATATGTATATTGATTTTTCTCATTTTGACCATTCCAGAGGGTGAAGCCTACTATTAAGGATAACGGAATTTACATTCTGGGAATGTCAAGCTAACCCAGTGGCGGATTGACGGGGGGGCTAGCAGGGGCTATAGCCCCGGGCCCCAACATTGGGAGGGCCCCGCGAACTCTTCGAATAAAAATAATACATTGTTGCGTATTTGCGTACACATAATTTAATTTTGTACATGCATGAGGCAGCCATCATATTGATGTACGAAAGTGATGTCGTTTTAGAATATTAGAAGAAAATGGAATTGATATTGCAAATTGTCGATCCCAGAACTATGTGCCCTTTGCAAGTTCTTAATTGGATTGTAAGTATGGACACGATAGAAGTATTTCCGAATATCTACATCGCTTACAGGATTTTGGTTACGATTCCAGTAGGAAACTGCGAATCTGAAAGGTCGTTTTTGGTTTCAAAGAGAATAAAAAATATGTAGATTAACCGTGTCAGATGATAGGTTAACCGCAATGACGAGACCAAGAATTCAAGAAGATTTACTCCGATCGATTGATTTTATTGATTTGAAAAGTGATTTCGCCAGAGCAAAATCAACAAAAAAATATTTCTAACTGTATAATAATTTGAAGTACCACAGAAAAAAATATCTGCGAGGATAAATTATGAAAATAATTCAAACATAGTTTTTATTTATATTCAAAAAATGATCACATTTTGCTGCCCTTGAGTGGGCCCACATTCATTTTAGTCCCAGGCCCCGTAAAACATTAATCCGCCCCTGAGCTAACCATCTTAATTTGTGTTGCGCACGCAAGTTGAAGGAAGCGCCATTTTTCACAGAGGACGCGCTAGAGGTTATAACTTTGTCGAGTTGGGTTTCTAAAGTTATTGCATTTAAAATTGTAAATTTACATGTGATTTTCAAAGTGCTGTGTACAGTGAAGTTTTGCTGCTGTGATTTGCATCCGAAATATTGGTGAGTATTAATTTTACTCAATGTATAAGTCTCAAGACCTCATGAAACTGACAGTTTGAGGTTCGGATTTGAATAATATTTATAAAGTTATAATATTGTGATTGTATTAGAATTGATGAGAAAACATATTTTAAATTACTTGAACTAAAATTTCATCTTTTGACCTTCGAATTTATTTTTCAGGAAATATCCAGAACAATGGCGTCAGTATCATCTGATTACCTAGAGCTCATGAGATAGCTAAGAGATAGCTGTTTTGATTATCAGCGATATAGTTGTTTTGCCCATCAGAGATAATCATTTTGAGCATCTCAACATAATAGATTTAACACTCCTGGGATGGTCAAGTTGTCACTCCAGGATCGTCAACTTTACACTCTAGGATAGTGAAGCTAACCTTCAAATTTGAATACTCCACGGATGGTACTTGAACCTGTAATATGGTCAATCTTACACTCTAGATGATCAGGTTGACTCTCCCTTTTTCTCCGTGATGAAACATTATTCTGCGCGAAGCGCGAGGTCCGGAAGACACGCGCCCTAGACGCGCTCAAACTTGCGAGCGAAGCCAATCGCGCGTGCAGTACTTTGCACATACTTTCGCCTTTCTTCTTGAAATGCTTCACATCCAATGAAAACATTATATTTGTCGTTAATTAATTTACGTTCTTCACAACTAAAGAGTTGACATCCTGAGAACTCCATAGTCTTCTCCTCATTTGAAATCCCAGTTTGAAAAGCATTCATCAGTCGAACCTGAGTGACTACTCTTAAGTTGCTTCAGGAAATTCTTTGACGTAAATATTGTTGAAGGCCCGTATATAGCTTGAGATGTGGATAAATTCGAAATGATGAGGACGTCTGAATTCTCTGGATATCCTTTTCTAAGAGCATATTGCAAAGCTGAATTATATTTTTTAAGGGGACTCTTTTTTTGGCTAGTTCTTTTTTGTCTTTGAAACATATTTTGGGAGAGCCTTCATGAGTCACATTGAGAAGCTTTTCTAACCACTTAAGATTGAGTTCAAATATTTTGATTTCAATGTGTAGACTACCAATCTCAATTCCTAAAGCATAATTTGGAATGCATGATGCAACATGCAGAATTTTCTTATAGTAACTAACATGTACTTTTCTGATTCTGTACAATATCTGAGTCTCCAATTTTGCGCACCGTACAATAGTTTACTGATTACAAGCCTTTCATAAAATTTATCGTCTGGTCACCAACAATCTTACTTATTGCACGTTGCGCTGATTGAGAGAAGAGTACATGTTCAGAAAAAAGTAGAGCAATCGCGGGACCGCCGACAGAAGCTTTGCGCTTTCGCGTTGAAAGAAAATCATAAATTTGATTTTTATTTCATTTATCGGTTGGAAGAAAACAGCAATCCTCTCACTTTATGCATACATGCACGCCAGTAGAAGAAATATTGTAGCAGGAAGTATAAAGTTCATCGCAATTGGAGATTCAAATTTTAAAGAAGTTAAATCATCAAAGTTTGTCAGTATGAAGTGTTATATGTAGACATGAACTTTCAGACGAACCACTGTCAGAACTATCCATTTAAATGCTTTTACTCGGGCGCAACGTGTAAGTCCGTGTTCAATACACACACGCGGCGCGTCGAGTGAGCGCTGCGCCGTGTCCCGAGCAAGATTGAGGACAGACGAAAGGAAGAAATGTGAGAACGGGAAGCGCAGAGTCTACTGTACATATACTACACCAGCCTTCAGAACGGGAGGGAGGGAGAAAGAGAGGGGTAGGGATAGCTCACGTTGATGCCATACTAAAGACATTTTGTATCGCATTTTTTATGACGCGGACGGGCGGGGTGTTCCCGTTTTTCGCAGTTAGGTCGCCTTGCTCACAGTATATTTATACCCTCCCAAAAGAAGCAAAGCTTCAATATCTTTAATCGAGAATAGAAATATTTTATTGGATTTATTCTATTCAGTTTGATTATTTACTTTAATCTCAACATTGTAATAGTTAAATTCCAGTGAAACGTTCAACATTTCTACAATTATATTCGCGATTTTATTTTTTTCCTATTTACGGTAGCATTTATTGATAATCTTAAATTCTTAATGTATTTTCTCGATTTGTGGAAAAATTCACTCTAGCTCCGCTGGAATGCGAGCCCAGATCTCTAGATCTAGAAATCAGCCAGAGAGAATTTTTTCACGAATCAAGAGAATATATCTTTAATTGAATATTATTGATACATGACAGCTTAGACCAGAACAAATAACATCACGAATAATTATCTTCTTCCTGGTGAAAAACTTCAACATCGAATATTTTAATTATAGATATAAAATATGCTTAGAGTTCAAAATTCATTTGGTTGGGAAAAATATAACTTTTCCTTCAAAACTTCAACTATTTAGTTTGAAATTCTCTTTTCAAAATAAAACTGATCTCATCCGTTGACAATTCATCTTTCACCCTTCGGAATTCATTCATTCGGTTCAAAACTCAAATAAATCGTTTGAAAGTTATCCTTTATTTTAAAAACTGATCTGTTCTATTTTTATACTTATTTCGGTTAAAAATTCATTTTCCTGATTTGAAATTTAACAATCGTGAAAAAAATTTCATATTTTTGAAGTGAGAAACCACTTCGTTGATATTGCATCGCTTTGATTAGAGATTCATCATTAGGTTCGAAAATTGATCTCCTTCGATCATTCGAATTTCGGATAAGAGATTATTTTCAGCTTTAGCACTTTTATCATTTGAGGATTCACCGTAGTTGAACATAAAGAAAACAATAGGTTGAGTTTTATTCACTCTGGAATAGATTCAGAAACATTTCTTCAGTAAAAATACGTTCTCTTCATGTGAAAAGCTTAATTTTTGCACGTCATTTTATCAGTATTATGCACAGAAATTTAATATGTCAATAAAATTACTACTGTAGTAAAGATAGAGCATTTCTCAAAAACAAATTTATGCATTTTTTATGTCTCTAAATCTTAATGTCTATTGAAAATAAGAGAATAAATGAATATAAATTCAAATCTAGAGCTTATGGATTCTTTTAGCCAAACTCGTCTATTTTGGTTGATATTTATGCATCTGAGTTAAAAATCCATTATATCATGAAAATTTAATGTAAGATGTCTACTTTCTTAAGTTTAAAATAAATTCGAGAACTTTTGAGCGCGTAGTGCAAGTGTTATTATAAAAATGTATTCTTTGAACTCAAATAGAAATAATTGAGTTGAGTAATCAGAAACAAGCACCTAGCGCAAAGCACTACCCGCACATTTTAATCTAATAACCAAAAAAAGTTATGTGTAACGAATTTGAACTAAATCGGGTATTTTATTTTACTCCTTCCTCGAAAAATTCAAGTTTAACAGTCGATTTACAAGAAAAAAAAGCACAATTTTGCATGATTTTGTCGAAATGTGTTTCCCGGCAAAAACGGTAACTTTCTTCCAAAGCGAAAAAAGCAGAGCGAAGTACAAATGAGAATTCTCGAACGCTAAAAACTGCCTGGAAATTGGAATGATTCTTGAAACACTATGCCTTTAAGCTAGGTCCGGTTCCTACCTCACAATTTGGCCCAAAGAATACATACATGCGGTGAGGCCCGAAATTTAACACGGATCGAAAAGATGAAAACTTGCGTTCGAGGAATCCGATGATTAGAGGCAACTTTTTCATCACAGGGTAGAGAGAAGACGTGGGTAGAGACCTATTCCAACAAAGTTTGAATCGCAAAAATCAGACTATTTTTACGATTATTGATATTTTATTATCGTTCCGTAATAGAAGTAAAAACGTGAACGTGTCGAATGACACGTGGAAGGAACGAAGTTATAGATGGTAGGAACAAATACTGAATATTAATGTTTCTCAAATAATTATATAGTATTAATGCGTGTCTTTGAAACATGCGGATGAACGGAGTTTCGAATGCGTGCTAACGTTTATATTCAGTTTTTGTTAAGCAATAGAAAGAACTTCGTCACTTTTTCCTATAAAAAATGGAGATAATAATAAAATATTATACATACCAACGGGTAGAATAGAAACCACCAGCATGATGAGCACAACAATGGCAAAAATATCCATTTTCTTGAAATTAAAGAAATTCGCAGAGAGCTAAAGCGTTTTTGTACAATGTACCTTATGAATATTCCGTCCTCGGAAAGTTTTATATATTCGAACTATTATCATATTCTTTATACTCAATTTTATTGCAGAATGCGAAGAACTCCAACGCAGCAAATTAAGTAATTATCAAGCTTACGACTTCGATAGCGATGGTAAATTTTTTAGAAGCAAGTTCATAAATGTTGTTTTTCATAAGCGTCGAATGCCATATAATTTTAGAAAAATGAAAAATAAAATATTTGTTTAATACTCTAATAACGTTCTGAACGATTTAAAAACATTCCCCAGTGCCCGCATACTTTTTTTGGGAACATAGTTTTATTGAACATTAAATTTCTTATTGAGTTTCACTAGGATACGTGAATCTCCAACTAGAACAATAAATTTCTGGAAAACAAGATTACATTCCTGCCTAAAAATATGACTTGGAAAGAAATTAATACTGAACAAAACAACGAGGATTTGTAAGAAGTTGTGAATGCGTAGGTAGGGGGTTGAACTCACAGCGAATAAGAATTTTAATAGCTTGCGATATCAGTGTAGTGCTTGGTTGTGTAATAGTTATTATTTATGTACTTAAATTTGTGGACAAATATCAAGGTATAACGTTAATAATAAAAATAATAATGTTATTAATATTAATAAGGGAATTCACTCTATCCGTGGCAGATGATAAAACACTGGTTAAAAGGCCCCCATCTATATATTCGATTCAGATTTCTCACCTTAGAATTGAAATTTCCTCGGATGATGCATGAAATACCTTTTCTAACACTACTTAGACCACCTAGACTCTCTCCCAGCATATCCACGATCATATCTCAGCCTAAATAAGGTTTCAAAAATATAACCCCACTATTAAAATACCTCCACTTGCCCTTCCTGCACTGTGATCTTTTACTGCTACGTGGTAAACCATGTGATAATCTGCTAGAAAATTTGGGGATTTTTATAGGCTTTTCAAAAGACAAGCCAGATTTCGATACATCCTAATACTTCGTAGTCCAGAAGAAGATATTGCTGATTGCGATCTAAGTTTAGAAGATTTCCGAATCCTACAATATTCCAAGGTATAATTTTGAAAGGGGAAGAGGTTCTATGCTGAGCTGAGTTTTGATTAGTCGCAAGGCATTGTGGCGAATTGTTTGGTTGTCTTCTTTTACCATCTCTTGATCCTGCTTCCTCAAGAGATAGAAATTTATCCAAGTTTTGATCCTCTGCTTTATCTCCCTTCTTTTTGCACTTCCTTTCTTGTTTCGTAATGTTCGATTCAGAGACGTTTCCTGCTTTGCTTCGATCCGAATAGTAGTTATTTTCGATGGAACCCCTGGTTCCTTCAAGCATGAACTTCCTTCTTAGAACCTCGGTCTTTCCTGAGTACGTAGATAGAGATAGAAAAACTGTCGCGATGCGACTATCTTTGCCATGATAAATTTACCAGAAAGGCCTCTTAACCATTTTCTTGTTCGTTTTTCTCCAATTCAAAAATGAGAAAAATATTCTTTTTACTCATTTTTCCAAACTTTTGATGGTCTAGATCCATCTGCATCTTCAAGTCTTTATTTCTTTCCTTTAGATCTCCAATTTCCAATTCGCATTTATGCAATTCTTCCTTGATAGGCTCCAATTCCTCTTTAAACGTTTCTTTTATATTCTTCGAGATCCCTTCGAAAATATTTTTCTTTCAGTTATCCAAAAGTTCCTCTAATTGAGAAATTTACATCTTTCCCAGCGTTGTGCAATTTCCGTTGTGATTGCTGATTGTGGAATCCGTGTCTACTGTACTGTTATCACTATCTGGTCACCTGACAAATCATCTTTCGAGTATTGGTATTACACAGTCACTCCTTCAAAGTGGCTGACCACAAGCGAATCTTGCCACAGACATAGTATCGTGTGTGTTTAAGCGCAGTTCTAGTTCATGTCCATATACATAAATTAAGTGCTTTAACGTCCGAGAATCCAATATTTATGGAGGGAAGGAAAAAAAGAAAAACTGTTGTTGTTAGTAATCCTCCAACTCTTTCGGACAAGTACATTAAAATTGAGGACATAATGTTTCGAGAACACACCGTTCTCCTCATAATGGGCATGGATGTTATTATGATATAAAAATATTATTTCGACACAGGCGTTTCGTCCCAGATTCACTTGTGAGGAACTCGTCAGTGTGGCTGACCACAAGCGAATCAAGTGGTGTGCTCTCGAAACGTTGGGTCTTCAATTTTATGTGCTTGTCCTGAAGAGTTGGAGGATTCCTAACAACAGTTTTCCTTTTTTCCTTCCCTCCATAAATATCGGATTCTCGGAAGTGAAAGCACCTTATTTATGTACATGCACATGAACTAGAACTGTGCTTAAACACATACGACACTATGAAGAAGCTAAGGGGTGACAGAACATCGTTAAACCCTGGGCGTCTGTGGCAAGATTCGCTTGTGGTCAGACACACTGACGAGTTCCTCACAAGTGTACTTTTTTACTAACTAATTTTAATGTACTTGTCCGAAAGAGTTTGAGGATTACTAACAACAGTTTTTCTTTTTTTCCTTCCCTTCATAAATATTGAAATCTCGGACGATGAAGCACCTAATTTAAGTTTCGTATGTTTTTTCCTAATTTATCAAACACTTCTCACCTATAGACAATGATGATATATTTCTTATATCATCTCAAGTGTTAAAATTATTCTAGAGGAGTAGACGCAGCCTAATGAAATGAAAGTGGAACCTCAACAAATTAGTTTCAGGAGAAAAAACTTTCAGTTTCCCGACGTAGAATTTTAAGGATATTAGAAATAAACTCCAATGTTTATTAAAACTTTTCCAGGTATTTCGACTCAATTGTGAACCTCATAAAAAGCGCATAAACAGAAAGTCCAAGCATATTTGTTTCAAAGTTCATTCTTCGTTCCCTAATGAATTCACCTGTTTGTTCAAAAATTCGAATTTCCTGTTTAAGTATAAAAAATTTTTTTTGGGTAGAATATTTTATCTGGTTCATTTTGTACTCCATTTCATTCAATGATTCCATCATTGGTCCAAAATAAGACTTATTGGTAGAATTAAATCTGTCTTGGATGATTCTTCAAGTAAATAATTGGAAATTAGTATTCTGGCATTGAATCCAGCTCTTTAAGCTCGAAGATTAAAATCTTCCATAGTTAAGATATCGACTTGTTCTTTATTTGGTTATATATCGACTTGTTCTTTACCCACGGTGGCAAAGAGGCGCTGCTGTATCAAAACAAAGATGGTTGACGATGAGATTCGGCGTTCATATAATTAGCAATATTCTTAACACGTTTATTCAAGTAAAGTATAATTTAAATGTGATAAAAATGTTGCTACTCTCTCTCAAAAGGGAGAGTATGCTGAGAGTATGCTGTTGCAACGCCGTCTTCCAGAAACATGATCGAAGTTGATAGAGCGATGATTCGTGAAAACAATAACAACAGTGAGATCAATAAACAAGTGTCTATCACTGTCATGGACTGCACTTGCAAAGCTGGCACGAGCCATAGATTTTATTTAATGATCATGATAATAATTCTATTTAATAATCACGTTATGACTGTATAAAAAACGAACCAAGAAATACATAATTATCAACGCTGAAACGCAAAGAGCAAACTAGTATTTGTTGATCAGTATCTTGAATCTTGAGTCGCTTTACCCATTCGGAACGTTTATCAACAACAATGCTTTCTCCAACAAGATTTTTTACTGTAACAGTACTAATGCCGAATTTTGGTACTTTATCGAAACTCAAATTAGTGTTGATATTTTTTTGGAGTCTCAATTGACAACACAGCACACATTGCCTTTGCGAGTATCTTCTCCCTTTCTAGGGTGCCAGGAGAATTCCATTTTCAAGATTTCATATTATTCTAATAAAATTCTTATTCTAACTGATTAATTTGACATGAAATATATTATTATCGCGTTATTTGAGTGCAACACGCATGTAAACAATGCTACATGTATCCCATAGGCAGCCATGTTGGTTAGTTCGCTAGATGGCCATCAGGTCTCGCATTGACACTTTAAATTCCTACTAGCTTTTTTAAGTTTTATTATTGACTCAAAATTGAATTAAATCTGAGGTTTCAAGAGTTGCTTCCTAGAAATTTTTGATTTTTTCTCAAGATAGGTATTGTTTCATAGATGATAATGATGATGCACGGAAATGAAAGTGGTTTTGAACACACTATTGATCTTCTTTGATCACACAAATTTTTTCCCTTAGTGACATCAACGAGGCTCCTGTTATTTCAAATACTGACTAGAAAGCAGACTTGTTTTCCTCTTGAAGCAAGTTGATTTCTTACGGAAAAGCAAAATATGTACAGTAAAAAGTTCATGTCAAGAAAGGCACAGGTGGAGATGACTTCATTTCAACGATGCAGGAAGGTTTATCAAGTCGATTTTCCCACATGCTCGTATGTCGGACCTGATACGTTATAGTTTCATGAGATTCAACTCTTTTCAATAAATTATATATACAGGAGAGCCTTGGTGGCTCAGGCAATAGCGCGTCAGGCTTGAGAAACATAGCCTTGCAAATTTTTCTGAATTTCTGTTGTAGCGTATGCTGATTTATCAGAAAAATGTTTCGATATGTGATATTGCATTTTCTCTTCATTTATGAAGGAAAAGTACAACTCCACTCATCGAAACATTTTTCTGATAAATCATCATACACCGAAACAGAAATTAAAAAAAATTTGCAAGTCCATGAACTGTTTGCTCCTTCAGTTTCCGTTAGGGACTTTCGTTCGTCAACCAATCGGTTTTCAGAATTTTCGAAAATTCTTATTTATCTTCCAAATCAGTTTTCAATTTTTTAATCCCTAGTTGCTAGATACGCAATGCACAGTCTTTATTTTACTGGGTTCTTCTTTCCTGGGTTGCACTCTCCGTTTATTGACCAGAAATGTTCGTTTCCACCCCTCCCCCCCCCACCCACCCACTTTATTTTTACTCCTCAATTCAGGTGTAACTTCATAATAAAGTTAACAGAAGATAAAATTGATACGAAAATGCAGTATCAGAA
>WSXT02189990.1:0-19958 GCA_011762715.2 Neuroterus valhalla
ACACAGCAACTGACAGTAGCAACCAATTACAAGTCACCTCTAGAAACACCCATGCGGAGGGAGACATTGAGAAAGTGGTGGTAATTTCTCCCGAGTTTAGCTAAACTAATGTTTACGTCGCGTAGCGGTTCAGCTAAACGGAAGTCTTCTGTATATTTTAATCTTTTGGAATGTTTGTGGAATCCTGTAATCAATTGGGCATTTCCATTATTTTTTGAACGTTGAATCTATATATTCAAGTTTTCTGGCATTAAAAGTAATTTTTTTGGAAATGTATGTTTATAGCTTCATTCATTATGTACCAATGCCAAAAAGAAGTAATCGATTTTAGATTCATTGAATTGCGCACCCACACAAAAAAAATCTATTTTAGCGTTCGGAGGTCAGACCACGTTTACCTTATGTTTTAGGGTCGCTAAATCCGTTCTACTCCATCACGTCAGGTTTTCGACATGACCTCAAAAAGTCTCCACAGACACCTAAAATGAAAAGAAATGCTGGTCCATTTACCCATTTCGCCCATGCTGGTCCATTTCACGTCAGGTTTTCGACATAATCTCATTTCTGGGTGTCTGTGGAGGCTTTTCGAGGTTATGTCAAAAACCTGACGTGATGAGGTAAAATGGACGTTGAATTCGGTTTCATTTATTCAGTGACCCAAAAAACATATAATATTGTCTGGCACTCACACCATCATTATACTTTCCATTTCAGGGTTTCTTTGGAGGATTTTTGAAGTTATGCCGAAAACCTGGCGTGCTGGGATTTTTCGGGACTTTGGATTCGAATTCAGCGACCCAAATAACATAATATACATAGTCCGGCACTTAGCGTAGCATTATACTTTTCATTTCAGGGTGTCTTCAGAGACTTTTTGAGGTTTTCTCGAAAGCCTGTCGGGCTGGAGTTTTTTGGGATTTAGAGTTTGAATTGAGCGACCCCAAAAACATATAGTAAACATGGTTTGACCTCCGAACGCTAAAATCGTTCTTTTTCTGTGGATGTGTTATCATTCAAATAGGATGTTCTTCCTGTAGATAATCGAATCATTTCTTGTAAATCAGAGCTACAGAATACCACAATAAAAATAATCAGTCTAAATATTTTATGAAACAAATCACTGTTTCAGAATCTTCAAGTTCTTGCTTAGTTTTTTTTTCTAGAGAAACATAAATATTCTCAATTCCTGTCTCCCTCAAAATGTCATTAAGGATTACTGAAGAGCCTGAAAACATATATGTTCTTAATAAATATGAAATTATTGTCGTTCCGAAATAGGGTGAATTGAAAAATATTTAACTTTACCTGAAATTACAAAAAAAAGCGATTTCTTCCAAATTTTTTTGCAGATATTAATTTTTTTAAACATTTTTCCAGATCCTATATTGCGAAATTTGCTTCAATGATTTTATACCAGAAAAATGTTCTACTTGTGGCAGTGGGCACATTTTTTGTAACGATTGCATTTCGTCTGGAACAAAATGCAGTATCGCTTCAGGAAAATACACAATCAAATGCTTCCAAAGCTGCAATTCTTTTTTTGATCTTAAAACTCTTGAAAGGGTTCTTAATCCGAATCTTTATAACATCTTGGTCGAAAAGCAGCTGGAGGAAGAATTGGAAAATGCAAACATTGGAAATGTAGAAACTTGTCCTTTCTGTGATTACAAATCAGTTGTGAACGAAGAAGACAAAATATTTACTTGCATGCATGAAGATTGCAAGAAAGAATCCTGCAGGTAAGTCAGCAATCTTTATTTATTTTAAAAACATTCACTTTTAAAATCAGAATTATTAATTAGGTGCAATCCAAGATCTACGTTCACGATGAACAAATCCAACCATTTTTGGTTGGAATTTCTTTTTACTTTAAAATATTCTTTCATCATATTTTTGGTTTGGAATTTATCTCGTTTAATTAAAAATACTAATTTTCGTTGAAAACTAATGTTCTTGGTTAAAGATTCATCTCTTTGTTGAAAATTGGGATATTTTGTTAAGAATTTAACTAAATTGTTCGAATTTCGAAAAAAGAACGATTTTTTCTACCGAAGAAATAATTTTTTCGGTAGGATGCACCGCCAAAGAGACGATATTTACGAATCAGGTGAATTTTTCAACCAAAAATATGAATGTTAACCAAATAGTAAATTTTTCACCAGATTCTCCAATTCTCAAGCGGAAAAGACGAATTCCCTTCAGAACAGTAGGATTTTCAATACCAAGAAATATCTCTTATGCTTCAATTTTGATGAATTTCATCGGAATCTCTTAAATTTTGTCTCAATTCATAATTGGACTTCATTCTTATCAAATGAACCTGAATTCTCCCTAATCCTTCCTGATTCTTTGGATTTTTTTTCGATTATTTTCATTTTACTTAATTCTTCTAAATCCAGTCTAATTTTACTAAAATCAATGTAATATTTTTCATTTGATTTTGAATTTATTTGAATTAATTAGGAATTATTCCCAAATTTTATTGATTTCTCTGAAATATAACCTTATGTTTTTATTTATTTACTTTGTATTTCTTTCTTTCCTTCGAATTATTCAGAAATCACCCTGAATTTTTTTCAACTCATTTCAGTTCTATCGAATTCATTCAAATTTTATTGAAATCAATGAAACATTTCTTATTACTTTTTTTAATTCATTCCTTATTTACTGTGGATTCTCAATAATTCATTCTCTATTCTTTATTTCTTCCGAATTTTTTTGAGTTTACCGTGAATTCTTTTGAATTACCTTCGATATTGGTTGCACTCATTTACATTTCAAACTGGAATTATCAATTAGGGACTGTCTATAAATTTTTCTTTTCTTCTTTAAAAGTTCCACCAAGATGATAAGTTTTCTACCAAAATAGACGAATAAATTACGGAACAGATGACTTTTTAGCTCAGACAAATGAATATCTCACCAAATAGTCCAATTTTATAAAAGATTCTTTAATTTTTGAAGCGGAATAGAGGAATGCTCCTCGGAGCAGTTTTATTTTCAACCCAAAAAAAGGTATTTCAACTCCCCTGAATTTTCCCTCAATTATTTGGAATGAGGTCTTATTCTGATTGATTTGACCTGGATTCTTCTAAATTCTTCCAAATTCTTCGTAATTTGATCGAATTCACCCAGAATTATTTCAATTTTACTTCAATTCTTCTAAATTCACTTCTGACCATAAAATATGAATACTTGGCCAAATAGTAAAGTTTTTTACCGAATTGTTCATTTTCCAAGCGAAAAAGACGAATTTGCATCAGATTATTTAAAGTTTTAGAGAATGAATTTTCAACAAAAAAGTGTATTCACATCGAAATAGTTGAATTTTTCTTTATGCCAAAGAAGTAAATTTTTCAGCTAAATACAGAAATATTCTACTGATTAGTTAATTTGTAGAAGAAAATCCATTTTTTGGTGGAGAATGCAACTATTTGATTAAATATTGGACTTTTTTTGTTGAGAATTCATTCTTTGCAGTTCAGCTCATTGGTTGAAAGATCAACTTTTTTATAGGAAATCAATTATTTACTTATGGTTAAAATAATTTTTTCATCTGAAAATTCAACGGTTCTATTTTCGGTTGAAAATTAATCTGTTCTAAATTAAAAGTTCACCTATTTGGTAGAAGAAATATGCATATTTTTTATGGAAATCGATCTATTGCATTAAGGATTTAACTATTTTCTTAAAAATTCTCCTATTTGGTTGAATTCAACTGGTTGAAAATTCCTTTTTTCCTGTGAAGAATTCATTCCTCTCTATTTTATAAATTAGAATGTTTTGTTGAAAATTCTACCTTTCAGATTGAAAATTTATCTTTCGTGGTATAAAAGCCACCTTTCTTGATTAAAAATGTATCTGTTTTCATTAAAAAAAAAATCCTTTCTCTTGAAAATTCATCGATTTGGTTGAGGAATATAAGATATTGTCAAAAATTTGTCGTAAGTCGTTGAATTCAAATAATTAAAAATACTTTTTTTTCTCGTTCTCTGTTAATTTAAAAAACTGAAAATTTCACTGTTCTGGTTTGGATGTTAATTTTTTCTCAAGTCCAAAATTTAACTATTCGGTTTAATTAATAAATTATTAACAACTAGTTCGTTTTCTAGTAGGAAACTAATGTAATTGGTTCAAAACTCATCTTTGTAGGGTAAAAATTCAGCTATTTTTTAACAAGTTTAACTTTTTCGATGAATCCATCTTTTTTTGTCTGAAATTCATGTGTTTTTTATGAAAATTCGTTCTTTCATTATTCACAAGTCATATTTATGATAGAGGGCATATTTGCTCGTTTGAAAATCTTTATTTTTTTCTGGCAATTTATCTTCACGTATGAAAATTCGACCGTCTTCCAAAAACACGTGTCCTTGGCTTGAAAATTCAACTGTTTGGTTAAAAGTAAATTTTTGCGGGTGAAAAGCGAATTCTTGCAGCTTCAAAGTTTACCTTTTTGGTAAAAAATTCCAATGTTTAGCTACAAAATCAATTATTCTTACAAAATTCCAGCATTTTTGTTATTCATCTAAATTGGTCAAGTAATTCAACTAATTTGTTAAAAATTCGTCCTTTTGGAATTATGATTCATCTTTCTCAATTGAGATGTTAAAATTCAACTATTTGATTCGTTATGCAACTGTTTTGTAAAAATTCCCATTTTTTTCCGTTCAAATTTATCTTTTTGGGTTGGAAATTCATCTCCCTCAGGAATAAAATATTTTTTATGTCAACGGGGAGAGTAGTGAGAGCGTAAAAATATCTAAAATTCTTTATAACGTATTTTAAGCATACCCCTCTCAATTGTGAGTAACTTTCTTTTCTTTTTCTTTCAGACGGTGCAGAAAAGCAAATCATCTTCCTTACGAATGCGCCGATGTGTTTGAAGCCAAAAATGCTAGACTATATTTGGAGGAAAAGATGACCAAAGCACTTGTGAGAACTTGTTACAATTGTAAAAAAGAGTTTGTCAAAGAAGAAGGGTGCAACCGAATGAACTGTGTTTGTGGAGCAGTCATGTGTTATATTTGCGATAAAACAGTTCCAGCCGACAATTATAAACATTTTAATGGACAAGGCTCGGAACTATTTGATCGGTGAGTAAATTTTTCGAAGTGAAACTTTTATTCGCGCGTTGTGCACTGTCCTCTCCTGTCTCGCTCAGTACTTACTACGCAGTACGCAAACCTGCACATTACGCCGCGGCGTAAATGTGCTTGTTAAAACTTGCGCGTGGCAATCACGCGCATCCGAAGTGAACCTTCAGCAACGACAGATCAGTCAGGGTGGCGACTTGACCGGGAAACCGGGAAATGACCGGAAATTTCATTGGACGAGGAAAAACCAGGGAAGGACCGAGAATTTAATTGAAAACCGGGAATTTACTTGGTTTAATCTAGACTATTAAAAATTCTACCGAAAAAAATACAAGGAACGACCGCTCTCTTTTTATGAATTAAAAAAAAATCTTATCATTTGGTTTAAAGAATGTAACGTTCCTTTAATCTGATTCTTAAAATATTTAAATGTATCTATACGCCATGAGGGGAAGAATTTTTTTCTATTATAAGAAAAATGTTTTACAAATTTGTTGCTCTGTGAGATTTTTTTAGCTGAGTCAAATTTCGTAATCGAATTGATGATAGCCCGAACCTACAAAAGTTATACAATTTGTCCTCTTCTTAATTTTAAATCAAGAAAATACTTCAAGCAGTCTTTATAATAGAACTAGTATTCCGAAGAAGCAATATTTTAGAATTATGATAGAAAGCTTGTTTACATTGTTCCTTGCGAATTCATTCCTTTTGAGTTAAAAAATCAACTACTAGTTTGAAATTTAAACTTGTTCGTTGAATTTCAAATTTCCATGTTAAAGTTGCATTATTTCGATTCCAAAATCACCTCTGGTTAAAATTGTAACTACTTTGTTAAAAATCAATTCATCTTTTTTTGTTGAAAAATTCAAGTATTTAGCTGAACATTTGATTGTTGAATTCGAAAATTAAACTATTTCTTCGATAATTTATGTACTTCGTTGAAAATTTGCCTTTTTTGTAGAAAATTAATCTTTATGGTCAAAAATCCATCTTTTTGCTTAAAATACATCTATTCATTTGAAGATTCATCATTATACCTGAAAATTCATCAGTTTGGTTAGAAATCGATTTCTTCAACTGAAAATTTATCTGTTTTATTTTTATAGAAAGTTGATCTTTTGTAGTTCAAATTCAACATTTCGGTAAAAATTTGTCTTTTTGAATAAAAAATTTAATTACTTCGTTGAAACTTCACATATTTTTTTGAAAAATTGATTTTTTGCAGAAAATTATCTTCTTTTTCGGAAGTTAAATCTTCTCTTTCAAAAATTCTTCTTTACGGTTAATAATTCAAGTTATACAGTCGAACATTTTTAATTTTAGTCGAACATTCATTTAGTTGAAAACTCTTATTTTTGGTTTAAAATCAATTTTTCAACCCAAAAATGGCACTATTCAATTTTTGTTTGAAAATTTTTATTTTTATGGTTCAAACTTCAACCATTCTGTTAAAAATTTGTATTTTTTGGTTGAAAATCAATTATTTCAACTAAAAATTTATCTGTTTCATTTTTATGGAAAATTGATCTTTTCTAGTTCAAATTGAAAATTTCGGTAAAAGTTTTTTTTTTTAATTAAAAATTCAATGACTTCGTTAAAACTTTACATATTTTTTCAAAAAAAAAGGTTTTTGCAGAAAATTATCGTTTTCTTCGGAAGTTGATATTCTTCTTCACAAATTATTCATTTCGGTTAACAATTCAAGTTATACAGTCAAACATTTTTCATTTTAGTCGAACATTCAATTGGTTGAAAACTCTTATTTTTGGTTGAAAATTAATTTTTCAAGACAAAAATGGCACTATTTCATTTGAAAAATTGTATTTTTTGGTTCAAAATCAATTTTTTATCAAAAATTGAACTATTCTCGTTAAATGTTTATCATTCCAGTTAAAAATTCGTCTTTCTGGTTTAAAATTCAACTACTTTAGTTGGACATTCCCAATTTCATTTGATCCTTCATCATTTTAATATTATTGTCAAACAATTTTAATAAATTGTTTGACAGTTTTTTTTTTATAAGTAATTTTTTTAAACTGGAAATTCAACCTATTCCAAATGAGAATTCCATAGTTTCTGTTAAAAATATATTTGTTTAGTTGAAAAACCATTTTTTTTTTTCAATTGAAACTTTGAGTAACCAAATTTCCGTTGACAATTTATCGTTTTCAGTGAGAGGTAATTTATCTGTTTGAAAACTGAACTCCTTCATCTCAACTTCAAGTCCATTCTAAATTCGACTATTTTGTTGAAACATTATATTTTTCCTTAGAAAATAATTCTTTCTAATTAGAAATTAATCTTCTTGTTTGAATATTCATTATTCACCTTGATGGTTTGAAATTCAAGTGCTCCAGTTAAATATTTAACTTTTCAGTTGAAAATTCATCTCATTGTTTCGAAATTTAGCTGTTCTAGTTTGTTTGCGACAAATGTAAATATGGTTCTTCTAGTTGACCGGGAAAATTGAAAAACTCAACCGTGAAGAACCGGGAAATGATCAGGAATTTGAAATCGTCCGCCGAATCGACACCCTGTCAGTGCAAACTTCACAGTACAGTGTTGAATTATTCTACTTCTTTCAAATCCACGGCTGTTTTACGAATTACCTTTCATGCAAGTTGGAAGTGAAACTTGTAGGTAGAATAATAAGAGTTAGTAACAGGGCCACAGTTTCACTTTTTTTTTATGAACTTTGCTTTTTCCGAATATCAAGGAACAATAAAAACATTTATGAGGATATTGACCTATTTGATAGAAATATTATCTTCTAGTAGAAAATTGTATCTATATTGGTTCAAGAATTCAACTTTTTCGTACAAAATTCATGTGGGCTTGGAAGTTTCAACATTCTTCTGGAAATTATTTATAGATTTTGGTTGAAGATCCAACTATTTTGGTAGAATATCCTGGTATTTTAATGTAGTCAATCTGTAAAATTTTGTGGAAAAAAAATACCATAAAACATTTTTTTGTGGAAATCGCTGGAAGAGCATCCAAAAAGCTTAACCTGAAAAATGCGGGATTTTTCACGGGCGGGTTTTTGATAAAACTCACAAAGTTTTTGGCTTTGCTATATCTCGGAATCGGTAGATTTTGGGGGAAATTTTTTAAGAACAAAAATATTGAGGGCAATGCTTTGTAAAACCTTTATCATTGGGTCGACATGCTACGATGAAGAGTGCAATTAATAGATGGCGCTAAAGTACCAAAAAAAACGTTTTCTCACTTTTTGGCACAGAAAAAAAATTTTGATCGCAAAACTGTCAATAAAAAACTTTTTTGTCTCAAAAAAACCTACAAAATCCATACAAAAACTTTTCTTGGATGACTTACCGTTCACGAGTTATAGCGTGACAAACCTGTCACCATAGATTTCCCGTTGTTTCCGATTTTTCCCAATATTGAGCTATTTAGTAGAAAAAAAACTTTTTCGTTGAAACATCCACATTATTGTACCGAGCTCGTCTTTTGGGCTTAAAAGTTCTAAAATTTGTTAGAAAAATTCAAATATCTGGCAAAAGATTACTTTTTTTTTCTTGAAAAAACACCTGTGGTTGTCAATTAAAGTTTTTTGGTAGAGAATTCCGCTGTTCGGATGAAAATCTAATGGTCTGTTTGGAAATTGAAAAATGGAGTAGATAATTAATTATTTCGTTAAAAAAATATTATTTTTAAGCAGAAAATTCAACTCTTTCGTAGAAAATCCAACAGAACTTGAAAGAAAATTAAACTATGTGGTTAAAAACTCCACTCTTCATTAAAATATTGAACTATTTGGTTATTATTCATGGTTTTGTTGTAAATTTATGTTTATGGTCTGAAAATTCAACTTCTTTGTGGAAATATTGCATTTTTTAATTTATTTCGAAACTCAACAGTTTTTTCCTTATCAATGTGTTTTCTTGAAAATTTGTCTATTTTGGTAAAACATAAATCTTTTTTGTGGAACATACTGGTCGAAATTTCAACAGAACCTTTCTTTGTTGAAAATGTGTCTTATTCCTTTAGAAATTCAACTATGTGTTTAAAATTGAACTTTTTTTAGGTTGAATTTTAATCTTTCTCTGTGTACAAACTTGATCATTTGAACCAAAAATGTATTTTTGTGGTTTCAAAAACACGCTTATTGTAGTGTGAAAATTCAACTATTTTGTTGAAAATATACTTTCTCTGCTAAGAGGTCAAGATAAATCAATCATCAGAGAGGTTGATCTTCTTTGTTGGTCGAAAATTCAAGTATTCTATTGAAAATTTGTCTTTTTGTCTTAAAATCTGACATTTTTGTTTGTCGCTGCAAATTTTGGTTAAGAGTTTGGTTATTCACTCGAGACGCGAGTAATTTCCACACGCCATTTTTTTCTTATTTCATTTAAGCTTGTATATTAAGGTATAAAATAAAAGTTTGTTTGAATTGATTATTCTAGGTGTCCATTATACAGTGATGACCATAGGCAGGAAGCCGAAGCAGTGATTGAAGTAGCCAAGCTCACGAAAAAAGAATTACAGAAGAGAATTCCGGATCTCAATCTGGATGTTGATAAATTGCTGCCAATTTTACCGCCAAAAACATCTGGACCTCACGAACAGGTTCCGAACTCCAACCAAATCCCGGTAAGTAATTTTCAAATTCCTTAGAATCGGGGTGTCATCTAACCGGGTATCCGAAATAAGACCGGGAATTTCGTTCAGCGAGAAATCACCGGGAATTCGATTCATTGACCGTTTATTTTTTTCATCCGATTGGACTAAAATGCATACTAAAAGTGTTTACATGATCTATTCATTCCTTTTTCGAATAAAAAATCACATGTTTTTGAATTCTCATCATGCAATTCCTTATAATTCTCCCAAGTTTATTTAGAATTAACCCTGAGGTCTTATTAATTCATTTCATTCTCATAAACTCTAATTGTTTGAATATCTATTGAAATTTTTGAATTCACGCAACATTCTTTTGAATTCTCTCCAATTTTTTAAATTTATTTCATTCTTCTGAATTCACTCAAATTCTACTGGAAACGATGCAGTTTTTTATTTTCTGAATTGTTTTTGATTCATTTACTGGAATATTTTTTATTTTTCAAATTTGGTTGAATTAATTCGTGTCCCATCTTGAATTCACCCTGAATTCTTAATAATTTATTCTGCATATCCTTGAATTAGTCGGAACCCTCCTAAATTTGGAATTTCCTTGCATTTCTCCGGATTTACCTTAAATTTCTGGAATTCTTTAGAATTTAAAGCTTCATTGTTATCAGTTCACTAGAATTCCTTCGAATTATTTCTAATTTTTTCGGAATATCCTCGAATTCTTGTTTATTTAATCCAAATTCTTTGGCAGTTTTTCAGTCTTTCTGAATTCACTCTTGAATTCGTAGAATTGTTTTAATTCATGAACTTTTATGATACTTAATTCGTGAATCATTCCGAACTTAGCTGAAATTCGGATCAAGTTCTTAATAATATATCCTGGAGTCTTTCTAATTCTTTCAAATTTTTCAGATTTTTTCTCAATTGCACCCGAATTCTTCGTTACTTTTCTTGAATTTTCCGAATTCACGCTGGATTCTTTTACATTCACTCCAATTCTTCGGAACTCTCAAATTATCTGAATTTTACCGTGAATACTTTTGAATTCACTCCAATTCTCCTAAATTCATCCTGATTCTACTAAAATCAATTTTATTCTTTGGATTTCTCAAATTGTTTTCATTGAATTAAAAATCATTTGAAATTTATCCGGGATTCTTCTAAAAGATTTTGAATTTACCCTGAATTCCTCATAATTTTCTGGAATTCCGAATTTATACTGCATTCTCATAATTGCGTCAAGTCAGTATTCTTTTTTTTTTTGTAGTTCTATTGAATTCACCACGAATTTCTATCAGTTTCATCAAATTATATTTAATACCCTCTAGTCCTTCTAAATTAACTTGAATTCCATTACAATAGAATATGTAAATATATTTTTAAATTTCAAATTGTTTATATATGTATCTTATAAGAATTTTTCGAATTTATTCAATATTTTTTCGAAATCTGTTCAATTTTACTGAAATCATTTCAGTTCAAATACATAGGTACACTTAAATTCTACTGGAAGAAATGCAATTTTCCATTTCTCTACTTTTCCAATTCATATGCGATTTACCCTGAATTGTTATCAATTAAATTATGGTACCCCTGAATTCCTTCAAATTCTCCGGAATTCGTCCTAAAATCTGATTAATTCAACCTCAATTATTGAAAATTTCGCCTGAATTCTTATTAATTTATCTTGCATTATCTTGAATTCTCGAATTTATCCAAACTCACCCAGAATTTCTAAAAATTTTCTAGAATTTTTCGGAACTCATCTTGAATTCTCATAAATACACTCGATTTTATTCAATTCAATTGATTTTCTAAACATTCTTATAATTTTTCTTAGTTCTATTGAATTCTTCTGAAATCCTTCTATTTCTTTCAAATTTTCTTCAATTTCTCGAGTTGGTCCGGATTCTTCGTAACTTCCCGGAATTCGGCAAATTCAAGATGAATTATTTAGAATTCGCTCCAATCCTTTTCAACTCATTACAATTTCCCTGGAATCAGTATAATTTTCTTGATTTTACATCCTCAAATCTCTCAATTTGTGTTGATCCACCCTGAATTCTTTGGAATTTCCTTGATTTTTTCCGAACGAACTCTAAATTCTCATAAATCCACTCAACTTCAATGGATTTTTCACTTTCATCCAATTTAGTTGAATTCACCCTCAAATTCTTATGAATTTCATCGAATTCCTTTGAATCCTTTCAAATTTACTCAAATTTTAATAAAATATTTTTCTCTTCAATAAAATTGTATTTTCTTGAATTTGTCCTGAATGTGTTGAATATAATTCGAGTTGGCGCAGACATTTTTTTGAAATAATTACAATTTTAACTTGAACGGAAAATTTTCTAAAAGAGTTATCAAACCGGGAAATTAAAAATTAACCATGAGAAAACCGGGAATTTAACATCATCCGTCTAGTAGACACTCTGATAAATGTAATTTGAATCACCTGACGAAATGTTACAATACAAAGATTTTTGTTTCAGGAACACGCTTTAAGAGTCGCAAAAGCCATTCCGCAATGAACATACAGGTTGATTATTTTAATATTCGATTCGTAATTGATAATCTTTCTTTACTATTACGTCTATAATTTTGTATACACTATTGCTTACTTTTAAGCACAGAATGGTATTATTAGCTCCTAACAACATGTTAAGTTTGAGAGAAATGTCTAATTTAACATTAATTAGATATTGTAACACAAAAAACCGATTCAAGATTACTGTACACTACGTTATTGTGATAAAGACTTTGGTAGTGTGAAGATTGAAAGTTGAAAATTCTGCATATTGTTCTCATTTCTGTAATAGTAGACTTACTGATTTTTTTTTTGGTTCTTCAGCATGTTTGTAGTTAATCTGCATTGTTCACTATAATTCAGGTGAATTATAATTACGTTAAAGAATGGAGACGGGAATCATCATAAGTGTTCCCAAAATCGTGATACAAGTGACATTTTAGGATATCGATAGGAATTTAGAATACTAGAAACTTCATAAGATTGTTACTTTTCTACTGCTGTGAATAGTATAAATGAAGGCGTTTTAAAGAAAATAATTTCGTTTATTTTTATTTAGTATATAGTCCTCTTCTGCACTGATACTCCCTCATTCCTCCTCTTTCACTCCTCTAGCTTCGCCCCTTCTACCTTCTTCGTCCACTCTTCTCCCAGTCCTTCCTCCCCAAATTTCTCTTAACATTCTCATGTGATCCTCTCCTCTCACACAACCATCCCATACATGGTCCTATGTCTGCTCTACCCATTCGCACACTCTGATTTTTTATTTTTATCCTTCTCTCATTACTTCTTTTGCTTCATTTCCTAATCTCCGTGTAGCTCTTCTTGCCTATCTCTTTTCTCCTCATCCTCTTTTCAGATATTTCGGAATTTTTTTTCACCTTGTACTATTTCTTTTATCTTGATCCCTCTATCTTTCCTTATCTGTCTGCTGCTTGCATTTTCTTATCTCTTCTTTCCAATTCTTTATAGCATTTATTTCCTTCTGCTCCTATACCATGCTCTTCAAACAAATCTTTTCCTACTTCTTCCTAGAGTTCGCAAAACCGAAATCGTGATACTTTCATGGGGCACAAACATTTTGCACTGTGTTATTTTTTATCCTTTCTTTTTCTTGTGGAAATTTTCAAGAATATATGTTTTAAAATAAATATCAAGACCTTTCTAATCATCTAAAACGTTTGCATGATATCTACATTCTGTATGAAATCCTTTTGCATTACAAATTGTGATCTGCAAATTGCTCCAACACAGCTAATCAAATTCAATCACACGCCAAGTAGTTCCGCTTCTGCGGCACCAATTGAAATCAGAGTAAGCGGTGACACAACTTTACCTAGAGGAACTCTACTTCTTCCCAACGCATTAATTCTCCTGACCTCATTCTCCCACCTGTTTGTAACAGTTTCTCGCAAGTACCCTCCCTTTCCCTCTCTTAGTTTCTATTCGAATTTCCACACTTCTCTTCCTGCCTTTGTTCCTTATTAATCTTTTCTAGCCACTTCTCTTACGATATAACCTGGCCAATCCTGACTTTCTATATTCCACCCCTATTATCCATTTCATATATCTCTCTTGTTACTTTTTCATCTCCTTTTTCTTCCTCTATCCCCATAGCTCAACGCCGAATATGCTAGCGTATCAAACAACCTCATTAGCATCTTCCGATGTTTTTGAAACCTTCTGATTCCGATTTCCTATGTCTGTTTCATTACCTCCACTTTTTTGTAATCCTTTCCCTGGTATGCGCTCTATGTTCCCCATCCGCTTGCGGAATAAAACCAAGATATTTCAATTCTTCTACTTCCCCTAACATTTCACGTTTCCATCCTGCCATACATTTTTCCTTTGTCTCTCTCTCTTTTGTAACCTAATTACGTTAGTTTTATCCGTGTTCAGTCTCAGTTTTTTCTATCCAGGTTTTTCCAAACCCGTAATCAAACCTGCCATTCCTTCCTTACTCTCCGATAATAGCACCATATTGTAAGCAAATGTTATTGTGAATATTTTCTCCACTTAGCCGTACTCTTCCTTCCCTTCATCTCCTCCTTTAAATCCGAAGTTAATGTGTGGCATGGTATAGAGAAACCGACCTAAACCTTCCTCGTGAAACTTCACAGGAAACGAAAAGGTCCGTTCAGATCGCTGAAACAGAGGGGAATCAGTCCCCAGAAATGATTCCTCCTCTGCTGACTACTCTTTTCAGTTTCTCCCCGAGCGAAAGGTATAGGGGGGTGGGGAAGTTCCCCTACCGTGAGGCGCAAGGAGAAAAAATTCCTTCATCGAACATCCAGACTAAATGTTATAATTTTTATGCAGATTTTCTTTTGAACTAATTTGTAACCAAGCCATCCTTTTCCTCTCCATACCCTGTTGAACATTATTCCGGCCCACCAGGGGCCGCGGAAGGTATTCTCAAGCGGGGGGCTTAATTGCCCACGTCATCAGAGAAGCAAAGTAGAAATAGGTCATCGGGCAAAATTGTGCACAGAAATACCTGGAATACTGGGGGGCGGAGCTCAGTCCCCCCAGTTTTTCGTTCTGAGGGACTTGAGCCCCCCGCTTCCGCGGCCCACCCCTTCAATTCCTTTCCCCCATAAATCCTAATTTTATTGGGGATTTCATCTACACTTGCTGCCTTTCCTTCTTCTAATAACCCTATCGCTGTCTCTTGTCTCCCTTGTGAGATATATCCTCTTCTTGGTTCTCCTTTATTTTGATGACTTGCGACGTCGTCATTGCATCAAGCAGGAGTCTCGTTAAATACAAAATTTGGTCTGTTTTTTCTCTTTCGAGTTCAGAGTGCAAGGGTGCAAGCATTCAGAAAAGAAATTCACTTCAAATTCCGAGAATTTGAATAGACATTTCTGTTTAAAGTTGTACTGGTGCGAGAACCAAGTGATTAGAATTTGATAAAAGTTTATCAAATGGTTCATGGTGCCTTACGCCACCTTATCAAATTTAAAGAGAATCTGGACGCTGGGTGTCGAGTTATAAGCTTTCAAAGTTGAGAAGAAATAATGGGCTCTTATGGCAGCGCGTGGATTGTTACTCTTTTTCCCTCCGAAAAAATATACGTAGTGATAGGATTGACGTGAGAATCAACTATATTTCGAAGTATGACTGCAAAATGTAGTACCCGAAGCTTCAGAATGATTTTGTCGGCAGGAGGAAAGTTATGCGGGATTTGATTGGCAACTTTATGAAATTCGAACTTGTACTCGAGAATCATGTCCAGCCCCCTGGCTCTCTTGAGTTAAAAATGTCGGATATGTCGACCGCTGCCACCGCAGCGCTGGCTGTGCAGTGGCCCGAAGTAAGTTTTTAAGTATTTTCACTCGTAATAACAAGAAATTATAAGAGTTTTATATCCCGTGAGAAAAAACTTGGTGTTGAAAATGGTCAAATGTGTGTGTCGGGTGCAAATGCCATGCCAAACAGTCATTATAGGCACAAAGAAATGTAAATTTATTATCGTGCCGAAGGATGGAAAAATGATAAAACTGTGGCGAATAGCGATTTTTCGAGAAGACATCAAATTTTTTTTTTTTTTAATATATTTATACTCGAATAGAATCATGGGAAGAAATAAACGAAAAAACTTTAATTCTATTTATTACAAATTTGAATAATACATTTGTGTGCTATATTCATATAAATATATATATATCTTTTTTCCCATTGTTTTTGCATTGGAAAAATTGAGACAAAAAAGGCCGTCTTACCAATTTTATTAATTTTTATATTAATATAGCATACACAGTATTAATTGAATTTATATTTGAATTTTCCGTTTCTTGAATAAGGCCGCTTTAATTTACTTATAATCATAGACGAGTTATGGACTTTGTATTATTTCCAACATTCGTCATGAAATTTCAAACAATCATATACAATTATTTAGGACTATCAATTTTCCTAATTATTGCATGTGCAAATACGTTTTTGAAATTTGAAACTATAGTCGAAACGATTTCCAATTATCAAAAGAACAGAATCATGTTAAAATTAAAAACTTCTATCGACTTCTTTTCTTGCCTTAGTTTTCTATATATTGTATGAGAAAAATTGATAAAATAATGAAAAATATATCAAAAATCAAGACAAGAAACGGAGTAGGTATAGGTTGTAATTTTGATTATGATTTTGATCTTGTAGTATTGCTGTAAATTAGAAATTGTTTTTACTATAGTGTCAAATTTGAAAAACGTATTTGCTTATGCAATAATTAGGAATATTGATAGTCTTAAATAACTGTTTATTATCGTTTAAAGTTTTCTAATGAATGTTAAAATAAGTACAAATTTCATAATTCGTCAAAATCATAATAAAATAAAAAACTTCTATCGACTTTCTTTCTTGCCTTAGTTTTTATATATTATATAAAGAAAAAATGTATGAAATAATAGAAAATATATAAGAAATTAGGGCAAGAAACGAGGTTGGTATAAGTTGTACTTTTGATTATGAATTCATTCTTATACTATTGCTGTAAATTAGAAATCGTTTTTACTATAGTTCCAAATTTCAGTTTATGCAATAATTATGGAAATTGATAGTCTTTAATAACTGTTTATTATTGTTTAGGGTTTTCTAACGAATGTTAAAAAAAGTACAAAGGGTCTAGCCGGATAACATGGTCGAATCTGCCCCCGAGCGATTGGGTAAAAGTAGGCATACCATCTTATTCCATATGGAAAATGATACCGCTCCAGCAATTTTCAGCCCCCAAGACCCATGCGCATGCGCATAATCTCATTTTTTCGTGTTTCTCGTTTTTTGACAATAACTCCGTCAATATTTGACTTGTAAAAAAGTTTTTTCTTTTCAAATTGTTCGGGTTTCTGAGGCCTACAAGATATATATTTTCAAAGAAAAATTTGGCGCGAAATTCAAATTTTTTTAGCGTTTTGAAAATTTCAAAATTAAATATCCCGTAAACGAAGACAGACGTATCTCTGTAAAAAATATATTATATGTATTTTCATCCCAGAAGTACGTGTGAATTTCCGCAGATTTTTTAAATTGGTGGAAATGGGTCAAAAAAATTAAAAACCGCATTTTCACTTATTTTTGCGTGTACCTCGGTTCCATTCGAGCTGAAGTTCTCTCAAATAAGCTATTTTCATCCATTATCACTATTTGGGCCTTTACACTTATTGTGTGCACAGTCATTTCATTCTAGATACAGGATTTTGCGACGCCGTAAAAAATCAGAAGAAAAAAACTTTCGTGTGTTAATGCCTGCATTTCTAAGATCAAGGAAAAGAGTCTCGTATGGTCACCGTGTTTCGCTTCGCTATTGAAGCGGATCATCGCAAACTATTGCTCCCTCGATCTTATAAATCGGTTTATATCACAAAGTATGCATGAAAAAAGCTTGGCTAAGGAAACGATAAATGAAGGATGGATTCGAAAGAAAACAATATTCACAAAATTAACATCGAATGAGCTTGATGACTTATCTGAAATGACCGAGCAAGATCTGATTATTTTTTTACAGTACAACCTCCAGAGGGCAAGCTTTGGTGCGCCAAGACACTGAGCGCGCATTTGAAAGTTTCGAACCTATTTCGTTAGAGATGTATGCTATCATACCTAATTTTAATATAAAACTAAGTGGAAAAGATGTACCAGGTGCCGAATTGCTGCATAAGAAGTTGCTGCATAATTGTCAGTTGAAAATGTGGTTAGAATGCATGAAAGCAATGTGTAAAAGGAAAAAAGCAACAACTTGTTGACCGGTATGTATAACGTAAGTTATGTTTACATCGTATGATGAAGTCTTGTCATCGGGCTGGTTACAAAAACTCCGTTTCCATTTATAAAAGGGTAATTATCTCAGCGGATTGTAGAAATTAAATGAAGCTTTAAAAAGTATTTCTCAAACGTTTGGTGGAAAGTAAATTATAATTGAAGTAATTAAAATTGGGTTGTTGATTTCTAAATTCATGTAGGTTTTGCAAAATACAACAAGTGATTCTCCAATGCGATGTGAAATCATTGCTGATTTACTCTTAACATGCGCAGTAATTTTGATATTTGTAGACGTTTGTTATTGATAAAATGAATATTTGAATATGATTTTTTCCCTATTTTACTGTCAACGACCTGTATCTGTACAAACAGGGGCCGCGGAAGCGGGGGGGGGGGCTAAGGGGGCTCAAGCCCCCCCAAACGAAAACCCTCCAGTTTTCCATGTATTTCTGTGCATAATCTTGTCCGATGACCTTTTTTCTTGCTTCTCTGTTGCCGTGGGCAGTTGAGCCCCCCCGCTTGAAAATACCTTCCGCGGCCCCTGTGTACAAACAACCTCATAAAGTACACAGGATGCTGGATGACACTGTACATAAAAACTGGGATGGAGTTCCGGAAAGCGCTTACCTCCGATTTCTTTGAAACTCTGTTTACCGACGTATTTTGACGCGCTGATCACGAATATGATAGTGAAAATAGGCGCAAATTTGATTTTCATGGGCAAAACCATGAAAATTATGTTTATTTACGTTTATCTCAGTGAATAATGAAAATTCATAAAAAAGTTTCAATTAAAAATTGTAGGTACATTAAAAATACATAGTTTATGTTCAATATATTTTTACCGTACGACTGACGGTTTTCTATAAAATGGGGGAAAATGACGGTACGAAGTGCAGGGTTGCCTACAACATGTAGGTCCCACACCTTCCCCATTTCCCAAGTCTCGTGGGGGGCGTGAATGCACCCCTATGACTGGTCATAGAAATAATGTAGGTCACACACCTTCCCCATTTCGCAAGCCTTTGATTTGAAAGAAGAAAGGAATTTCACGAAAGAAAAATTATCGCATGAAATGAGAGTAAAATGTAATCATACTTTTGTAATTCCAATCAAATCAATTACTTCCGTCCGAACACAATGAATTGGATTATTGAGTGCTTATACATCCCAGAAGTTCCTACATACTTTGAAGTTTTCAAGAATAAATTAGCTTCAAATTTCATGAATAGTCATATATTGATTGTTATTCAATAGAAAAACTGATTTCCGTCACTAATATCTCCTTCCAATATGTTAAACTCATGGACATGCAAATTGTTTCGATGTGGTAAGTTTACAGTTCTCCTACGTTTTCATCGTTTTTCCTAAGGTTTTCCAATTGGAAATAGTTTTAAGCTTTTTCAGTAGTTTTACGGTATATGTGCAATTGGAAAATCTGTTTTATTGCTTCTTTTTCATCTAAATTGTTGAATTTCTATTCTACCATAAAATCAATTTTTCAAAAAAAAGGATTGAACTTTCAAAAAAATGATTGGACTTTCCAATTTTAAGAGACAAATTCTTATTTAATTGATTGAATTTCGAACTTTCCCAGTGAAAAACGTTGATTTTCAACCAAAATAAGAAATTTCCAGGTGAAATGCTAAATTTATAAACATAAAGTCAAATTTCAAAGAGAAAGCTAATATTCTTCCATAAAATCGATTTTTCAAGAAAATATCTGAACTCTCCATAAAATAATGGAGTCTTTTATTCAAAAAGACAAATTTTGATCCAAATTGTTGAATTTTTCCAGTAGAAAACGTTGATTTTCAACCAAAATAATACATTTTAGGGTAAAATGATAAATTTATAAACAATAAACTTAAATCTCGAAGAGAAAGATAATATTCTACCATAAAATCGATTTTTCAAAAAAAAGGATTGAACTTTCAAAAAAATGATTGGACTTTCCAATTTTAAGAGACAAATTCTTATTTAAT
>WSXT02190001.1:0-19958 GCA_011762715.2 Neuroterus valhalla
GCCAACTTTCCAAGGAGTATCGTTCTTTATGGACGACCTCTTAGTGTTTGAAATACAAATATTCTGAAAAATGTTTTGAAGCTTTCGAAGATTCGAAGAAAAATTTGAAGCAATCTATAAAGTAGATATGTAATAAAACTGAAATTGAAAAAGAAAAAAACAGTATATGCAGAACTATAAAATTGAGTAAATTGTATCCCATTAGCTCGTGAGACGCACGAGTCTGTTCATGAAATCTATGAGTGAACTCTAATCTGAAACGAGTCGTGCGTGCGTTCCTACGATATCCCAACATTGCTGGAATGTTTCGAGCCATCTCCCGCAGTCGATTTCTGTCCAGGATGGTACCGCAAAGTATCTCGATAAGCGTTTCTTTTTTGATAACCCCACAGAAAAGGCAATCTTGAGCTATCGAAACACGTCTGACAAAATAGAAAGCTCTTGATCGTTTTCGAGTTTCTAACCAGCATTCCTGAAACGCATCTCTTTTTCTCAAATGCAAATTCTTGTCCCCTTCATTTATCTCCTTAATTTGACTGTCTGTATGTCTGTCCTTCAACTTTAGGTCTAAACTCTGAAGCTGAAAAATCATATCCAAGTTTTTTTTTTTTTTTTTTCTCTCGGAATAATCTCTAGAATTCCAATCACTATTAAACACTAAATTTGAGGGAATACCGAAATTGGATTGTTCTAGAATTGAGGGCCTGGGTTGAAAAAGATTGATTGTTCACTAAGAAAGAAATATTTGAACTGCATCCATTTTCAATCGAGTGTTTGAATTTTAAGTAAAAAATATACTTAAACAAAAAGATGAATTTCTAACTTTAATGATTAACCTTCAAGCAAAAAAATGAGTGAGAATAACAAAGAAGTTTTTTTTAAACAATAGGGATCAATTCTCAGCGAGAAATTAAATAGTCTATATTACTATATTTTGAACAAGGGTTTATCCACAAAATACTCGATACATTTTTCAGCAATAAAAACTAACTCAACTGACTTTTTCATGCCCAATGCGAGAATTGGATTCCGAATCCCCTGCGATATTTGAAATTTATAAATTAAAGTCAGAGATGTACATTAGAGTGGTCCAAAAATTTGTTTTCGAATTTTTATGCAAAACGCCCGGAAATTTGTTCGAATCCACTGAAAAATAAACGCATTTAAAAAATATATATATATATATTTTTAGAAGTGACGCATGCTCCATGAAGTTTAACTCGTATTTTCCATAAGATAAAAAGACGTTTTTGTAAATTTTATTCAGAATTCTCAATATTAGGTGAATCAAGTTCAAAATTCACCATTTGTTTCACAATTACTCACAGAATACGAATAAAATATTACTTTTTAAATATCACCCCCATGAGTCTGTTTAATGGGGTACCAAAAAACCACCATAAGTGAAAAAATGGGCTCTTCGAGTTTTTGGCGCTAATTATGATTTTTTCGCGGTTTTTTGAACGAAGATTGTTCCAAATACATGAAATACTACTTAATACCGATAATTAGATGTTGATTTAAATTGTTTAAACTATTTATTATTGTTTTTGACAACTTTCTCTTAGAAAAGAGTTAGAAAGTCAAGGTTTCTTCTGAATTTTTCAACCTATTTTCAACGTTTCAGTTGAAGCGAGGTAATAATCAATTCAAGGTAACAAAAATAATTCTTTGAAGAATTTTTATTATTATAACAATATTCCCTTAGAATAATGATACAAAGTTGCGGTTTTCCAGAAATCTTCAACTTTTTGTCCGCTTTTCACTTGAAGCAAGTAATTATTATATTTTATGTAGCAAAAATAATTGTTTGAACAAATTGTAAATGCTTATAGCTATCTTCTTCTAGATCAATATTAGATAGTTGTGGTTTTTTTCCTTGAATTTTCAACTTTTCATCACTTCTCAATGAGATTGAGGTAATAATTATTTCAGTTGAAGAAAATTGTTTCAATAATTTATTATCATTGCTAATAACATTTTCTTTGCTCAATAATAGAACCTTGCGGTTTTTTTCTAAAGTTTTTAACTGATTGCCCACTTTTCACTTGAAGTGAGTTAATATTTAATTGAATTTAACAAAAATAATTGTTTGAACAAATTATTATTGTTTATGGCTTTTTTCTCTTAGATTAGTGCTAAAAGGTTGCGGTTTTATCTAAACTCTTAAGCTTTTCAATTAATGCGAGTTAACAGACATTCTTATTTAAACAATTTATTATTGTTTATAACCATTTTCTCTTAGATGAGTGCACTGAATGGAATTTGAATGAAATTCAATTAGATTGAATTAGATATGACTCTCTCTAATGTTTATTTATTAGGGTTAGGTTGTTAAGTTGCTGTAGCTGTACCTCGCCCTTTAGGTTGTTATTGGTCATTTTTTTGTACATTTTTTTTGTTTGGCAACTTCATGAAGATTTATTATTATTAGTATTATTATTTTCTTTTTTTTGTTAACAACTAAAAAGGTAAAGCAAAAATGAAGAGGAGATAGCCATAAACAATAATAATCTATTTAAATAATTATTTTTGTTAAATCAAATTAAATATTAACTCACTTCAAATTAAAACTGGGCAAAAAGTTGAAAATTTCAGAAAAAAACGAAAGTTTCTGTCATTAAGCAAAGAAAATATTATAAGCAATGATGATAAATTGTTTAAACAATATTTTTTTAACATGAATTAATTATTACTTCAATCTAATTGAAAAGTGATAAAAAGTTGAAAATTTCAGAAAAAAACCGCCACTATGACCGCCACTTCTATTATTCTAGGAGAAGATAGCTATAAACACTTACAATTCTTATACAACTATTTTTGCTAAATTAAATTAAATAATTGCTTACTTTAAGTGAAAAGTGGACAAAAAATTGAAAATGTCTAAAAAAACTGCAACTTCGTAGCATTATTCTAAGAGAATATTGTTTTACTTATTACAAATTGTTTAAACAATGTATATAAACATATAATTATCAGTATAAAGTAGTATTTCATGTATTTGAAATAATCTGCGTTGAAAAAACCGCTAAAAAATCATCATTAGCGCAAAAAACCGAAAAACCCATTTTTTCACTTATGGGGGTTTTCCGGGAATCTATGAAATAGACTTATGGGGATGATATTTGAAAAGTAATATTCTATTCACATTCTGTGACTAATTGTGAAGAAAAAAGGGTGAATTTCAAACTCGATTTACCTAATATTGAGAATTCTGAATAAAATTTACAAAAACGTATTTTTTTCTTATGGGAAATACGTGTTAAACTTCATGAAGTTTGCGCCACCTCTAAGTATTATTTTTTTCAACAAAAAAATGCATTTATTTTTGTGTGGATTCGAACAAATTTCTGGGCATTTTGCATAAAAATTCGAAAAAAAATGTTGAGACCACTCTATTGCACACCCATATGAGTTTCAAAGCATTTGAATTTTCCTGGTCTAATTAAAAGCTCTCTTTAATGTCGTCGCCAAAGACTGAAATTTCGTATTGATATTAGAACCATGGAATTTAAATCATATTACATCCAATTTATAACATTATAATGGACATTGACAAAAATTATTTAATTCATCAAATGGCAGGGTTTTCAATTCAAAGAACTTTTGTCGAAATCAAAATTCCAAAATCACATATAACTTTTTGTTTCATTTCTTTATTCAAATCTATAAATACCAAGATTTTTCAATATATTATTAAGTTGGTACATTTCAGTCCCCTACGAGGTTTAAAATTAAAAACAGTTTCTTGAACAATCAATCTCACTTTCAAATAGGAGATGAATTTGGTATTGATCTTAATAGTTTTACCTGTTATATAATATTTAAGAATTTTTCATAAAAATTTCTTTGACTCAGGTTCTTTCAACTTGTAAATTCATATTGTCCGGGTGACGCAAGTGAATTCAAATTTGCGTCATTCACGGCCTCGGTTTTATAAAGGATATATTATCCTTTTATTGTACAATGCTTGAAGCTTCTTCTCGAGAAATTGAAATGATAACAATATAATGTCTTGTATGCTGCACTGTGATTTATTATCATAATCCTCATAGTGAAACTCTGTCACGGAGATATTCCAGGGCAGTGGGTGAATTTTAAAATACTGAGGTTGACAAATATAAGGGTGGGAAAGGAAGTTCCCACTTCAGTATTTCATTTTGAGTCAGTTCGAGTACATCATTTTTTTAACTTTCACTGTGATTTAACGAAAAATCAGAATGATAAAAAAATATCCTATCATTTTTCTGATTATTTCTGTCAGTAGTGCTTGCCTGATAACGAACTGTCCTCGAGGAGGGAAGAGGATCTACGAAAAAGCTCCTCCAATGGAAACTCAGAATGTAGGTATAAGAATTTTAGGATTGGATTTTAAGCTTTGGACTTCATTTTTCATATTCGAATACTGAAACAACAACTCGAATATAAATTTTTTACTTTATTAATCATGACGCTTACCATTCCTCAAGTTATTCAAATTGGTGATTTTTGAATTTTTTCAATTCTTGAAAACTGTTAATTATGAATTGTTCAATTTTGGAATTCTACGATGGAGTTTTTTCCAGCTTGCATATTCGAATATTAAATTTTTCAAACGTGCTTCTCACTTTTAATTCTCCTCATCATAATTTTAACTCAAGAGTTCGAATTCTGAATTAATGAAATTTGACGGCTTCAATTTAAACTTATTTATCGGAATTTTTCCATAACAGACGTTCTTCACGAACGATCAGCTGAAAATGTATCTATGGGCGAGGGCATTCCATCAGAACCGCAAAAATCGCTTGATACCACAAGCGGGAAAGGAACGTGGAATTGCTATTACTACTCAATATCTGTAAGATGCTGCCCCAAAAGGAAAGTTTGAAGATATGTTCACTATAATTCCTTAAATGTAAAATTTTTTCAGTTGAAACAAGTAATGCACAAAACTTGTATAGTAGAAGATATTATTAAAAAAAATAAATACACTTTAGAATATATATCTACTACTTCTTTAAATTGACATACTTTTTCTGCTCTTTTTTGGAACTTCAGGAAATAATCTTCTTCGCAGCATAAGTTTTCAAAATGTACAAAAATGTCAAAGCTTTTGCCTAATTTACTTAAGCATGTTTTACATTACCTAAAATTTGATTACCTATAATAACATGTTGTTTTTGTCGGTATTAATAAGCGAATTATGTTTTCTCTATTGACCCCAGTTATCCTAATCTTCTTAAAATATTCTTTTCAGATGATAAATGTGAGTTTCGAAAGCTCAAATATGCAGGATGAAAAATTCGAGACGAAATATTATTCGGGTTTTTTTAGAAAAAAATGTGCTTATGATATGTAGGAAATATTCCTTTTCTCAGGATCTACAGTTTTTGGAGACAAACTTGAGGAGGTAGGATGATTATGCAATTTTGCTACGATTTGTTTCAATTCAAAATATTTTATAGATGAATAGTTTCTACATGATTGTGCAAAATTCAAAGTTATGTACCGGGACTGATTTTCAAGATATTCAGTTAATAATTTTTCATGGCTAAAATCTTGCTACGATATTCTGAAATCACTGAAAAAATTTTCGAATTTTCTTGCACTGGGAGTAGAACTGTTCTACTGTCATTTGAACAAATGATATAGCTAAAAAAGAGAACTATAAATATATATTTAGAGTAATTTTTATAATATAACTGAATACATACTATGTGCATTATACGCGCGTCCCGCCAGCGCTTCATCAAAGTTCGTCCTATTCGAAGAAGATACCGACAGATTAGTTGAATTCTGAACCAAAAAACATCAGTTATCAACCGAATAGTAGTATTTTTATAGGAAAAAAAAATGAAATTGTAATCTTTCTACAAAGCAGTTATATATTTAACCCTAAAATATCAATGCTCAACTGATATAATTAATTAAGATATGATTCTCAACAAAAGATTGAAATTTCAACTCAAAAGATCATTCTCTAATCAAAAAGTGGAAAAGTGGAATTTCCCACCAAGATGATTAGTTTGCTTCTGGAAAAGATTAATGTTAAACCAGATAGTTGCATTCTTGAATACAAGGAATATACAACTGCCACCAAAAAAGATTAGTTTGAAAAGAAGAAGACGAAATTAAATAAAAAATGGGAGGTTCTTAGCGAGAAAGATGAATTCACTATAGAAAAGTTGTATTTTCAACTAGATACTATGGATAATCAACCAAGATAATTCTTTTCCCCAAAAAATATGGATTTTCAACAAAAGACTTCAATTTTAACTAAAAAAATCACTCCCCTGCACGAACAAAATTTCCATTTGAATGTTGAATTAGAAGCATTAATTTTTAATCTAAGAAAAACAGCAAGTTTTCTGTAAACTATTTAGTAACATTTTTCACCATAATTGGGATATTTTCATATCAACTCTAATAACTAATCTCCAACAGAAAGGATGATTCTTCTACCAAAGAAGATTTTTATTTGGAAACTAAAATAATTGAGTAAATTAAAAAAAAAATTCGAGAAAAGTAGTTCAATGATTACAATCAAGATAAGTGAATTTTGAATTTTGGAATATTTGTTTATACTCTCTCCCTTTTACGAGTTTGAGAGTCTTCACATAACACACCTCCCCTCCTTTACATAACCTCTCCAGCGCGCGAGACGGGAATCGAACCCGCAACCAGACGAAGTGGTCCAAAGCTCATGCCTTAGCCTCCACGTCCAACTGACCACCCCAATCAAAATAAGTGTTTTTTTCTAAAATAATTTGAATTTTTAACGAAAGATTTATATTTTTGATCACTTTTATACGAAACAAATGTTATTTGAATTTTCAGTTAGAAATATCAATTTGAAACCCCGAAAAACGCAACAAATTTTTTTTTAAATAGTTACATTTCGAACCATAATTCAAATAGTCAAACATCAACTCGAATAATACATCTTCAACAGAGAGAAATGATTCTTCTACCGCAGAAGATTTTTATTTTGGATTTGAAATAACTGAATTCCACTAAATAATATGAATTCAGAACAAATGATTCCGATGATCAAGTACATAAGATTATTTTGCAAGCAAAAAGGATGACTTGACAACAAAACGTCTTGATATTGAACCAATGAATTAATTTTCAGCTGCTATAATTGAATTTCCAATCAGGAATATGACTTTTTGGAGCCATCGAGACTGATTTGTTATAAAAAATTTATATTCTTAACCCAGAGTTATGAATTTTCAACCAAGATAATATTAACTTTCCCAGAAAATATGAAGTTTCAAAGAAAGATTTGAGTTCAAACTTAGAAAGACCACTTTTGAACCAAAAATGAAGTGTTCGAATTTTCAACGTGAAATTCAATATTTAATATTTAGAAAACATACAGTTTAATTCAATTATGAAATTGCAAGAGTACTGTATTTTTCAGTATAAAATTGAAAGGTAATTTTTAACAATAGATTTGATCCTCAAACATAATCGATCCAGTTTCCACCAAACAGTTACATTTTTATTATTAAACGATACGATTCTTTTACCAATGAAGATGGATTTTCAAACTGAGAAGGATAAGCGAAATAGCGGAATGTTACATTTAAAAAAAAAATTGTTCAGCGTTTGGGAAGATGTGAAAAAAAGGAAAAATAAAGAAAAAATGTGTCTGGGTTTGGGATCCTTGACGTTGTCACTTTTATTAACATATTCCTACTCAAAAACTGTTTCAAAAATTATACTTCTTGTCGCATAAAACCTTAGCTTGGACGTAAAAAATTATGACTACAGTTTCCAATTCCTGTTTTTTTATGGATTTTTGAACCACCCCCCCTCAAAACCCTTAGGTAATTTATGGATGGCCCCTAATTGAACTCCTTCATATTTTTTGACATAAGTATTAAATTTGAATTAAAAACCATAAAGACAAAATTATGTTTTTTCTTGTTTAATTTGATCAAGATGATGTACAAAACAGAAGGAGGAAAAAATCCGTTTTATGCCAAAAAAATAGTGCCAACTGACACCATGCAAAAAAAACTTGTAATTACCATAAGATATGATCTGAGACACTTGAGAATTGAACTCAAAGTTCTCTTGAAGACCCGAGACGCATAATTGCTATTAGGAATGGCCTAATCTAAATATGGTTATGCATGCGCATTTGGAATTGTATTGGATATGAAAACACAAGCTTGGAACGTCGACGCCAGGGGCTTTAAAGAGTGAACCGGTATGCGAACGTTCTTGTATAATAATCACTCGAGTCGCCAGGAAGCAAGGAAAAAAAATACTTTTCAAGGGGGTAGACGTAGAGTGAAGGGGCTGCGCATTTGCGGTTTATGAGCGGGTAATAGACTCAATGGACCTTCACAAGCATCTGTGTTGCTGGGAAGCTATTACGACATCGTTAAATCGATTCTGTGATAAAATTAGGTTTAAACTTTAAACTAATTTTTCACATTTCTCTAGTCCTTAGAAGGAAAAAGACTCCAATATATATTGAGAATTAGAGGAAAGTTAAAAGTACAGTATTAGTGGAGTTGTAATAACTGGATGTTGAGTAAATTATAGACGAACAAAATGTACGGAATTGTGTGAAGATTCTTCTGGCAGTATATATTCCATTAACCCTGTAAAAAATTTCTAGCTGGTAACAAGGAAACGTATTTCATTTTGCCATTATTAAAGCATACCGTCGAATTTATATTTTCACAAATTGACATTGGGTATAAACAGCCCTATCCGACTCCGATGGACGTGAGAATAAAACTTGCCTCCCTTAGTGATGATAGTTTCTATGTGCGAAATTCTCTCACTAGAGCGGCGCTGCACGCGGCACGCTTCACAAAAGCATCGTGGTAAACGGGCTAAACCGGTGATTGTTCCAAAAAATGAAGTATTTATTCGTAAATGGTGACGTTCCAGTGATTTGGTGGAACCCTTTCACCCAATATTGACCACAATGTCAATGTAAAAGTGCAAATACAATGGACACTTGTGTATTGCACCGAACTATAGGTCAGGTTATAGAGTTGACAACTACTGACAGATAGAAATGAAAAAATTCATTTCTTTTCGGTACGTATAACCACGAAGTACTACAAGGAGACCGCACGCAATACATTTCGCCTGGCGCCAGTTTGCGATCGCCTGTTTCGGAATTTCATCCCTTCCCAGATAGAAGCCCCCCTTCAGTGGAAATATATAATTACAAATTATCGTCTGCTAGGAAGTGTCAAGCAGAGAGTCGAGGTTTTGTCTAGTGTCAGTTGGTGTCACGCACAAAGTGTGTGTCAGTGTGTGTGTAGAGCATTTGAAATTCGAACATTTTTCTCACGTGATCACGTAGTTCTTACAGCTCCCGTACGTAGCGCTTTCAACTGCGAAGAGATGAAAATTAAAGAACAGTGTATGGCGATTGTGGGCTCTTTTTCAACATCGCCGACACGGGGCGTGCGGTCTCCTTGTAGTACTTCGTGCGTATAACAATTCAAACTTTTCGGTTGGAAATCCAGTTATTTTTTGAAAACTGGAATGTTTCTTGTTATTTACTTCTCTTTTAAAAAATTTACTTTTTGGTCTAGGTATTTAACAATTTTGTACAAAATTGAATTATTTTCTTAGAAAATTCAACTATTATTTAAAAATTAAACTGTCTGTATAAATTTTTTGTAGTTGAAAATTTGAGTCTTCTGATCTTAAATTCATCTTGTTGGAAAAAGATTCATCTTTCTGATTAGAAAGTTTAGTAATTTAATGAAAAATCCTCCTTTCGGTTAGAAAATTTCTCATTTTTTTGGATAATGGAATTCTTCTATTAAAAATTGAACCATAAGAGTTTCAATATCACCATTTTCCATTGATCAATTATTTAATTATTTATAAATTTGGAATTGTTTAACTTTTTAAATTCTTATCTAGAAAACTTTTTTTCCCCTCGGAAGTCCAAATTTTCGGGTGAATATATAATTAAACTGTTTTGCACATAAATCGTCTTTTTGGCTTTAAAATTCAACAATTTTGTTAAAAATTATTTTTTTTTGTAGAGCATTAACGTTCTTCGAAGAATTTTCTTTTGACATTGAAACTTTGACTTTTCGCGTGAATGTTGAACTTCTCTATGAAGTTTCTTTTTATGTTCAAAGACTTTTCTCTTTGATTGGAAATTTATATCTTCGGTAAAAATACTTCTTTTTGGTTAAAAATCTAACTGATTTTTTGAAAATCGAAATATTTCTTGTAAATTATAGTTTTTGTTGGGCATCCAACCTTTTCGGTCTGGAAATTTAACAATTCACTGAAGAATTGAACTAGTTCGAAAGTTTAACTTTTTTTGGCGAAAGTCTCCATTTTTGGGTTCAAAATTCAACTGTTTAGTAGATTTTTCGTCCTTTTGGCTTTGCGATTCAACCATTTTGTTAAAACCTAATCTTTTCGCGTATCCAGTTATTCTATAACTAGTTTATTATAATGATATCATTCGTAATATTACTATTATACCATTATCACTATAGTTATTTTTTATTTGCATTATTTATTCATTTTAATATAATGTGTTTCGTTGGTATGTTAAACTACCGTTGTTAATGAGAATACTAGAGTTTAAAAAAAAAAATTTCCAGCAGATAGTTTTACGAGAAAAATAAAATCTCTTCACATGAAATTTTGTTGAATATTTTCTTTACAGATATATTAATGTTGATCATCACCGCCTTCTTTCATTTCCAAAATTTATGTTCATATTTCTTCAATGTATTCCATTTAATCCAAATCCTTTCTGTGAAATTCCTATTTTTTTTAATTATACTTTGATTTTTGAAGTGCCGAAGGAAGGACTTGCATATTTTTATCCAAAATGGATTAAATACCAAAAAAATACAGTAACGTTAGTATTGTTCGAAATCCGTTTAGTATTTTCTCAACTCTCTCAATTTCAGAAAATTTAACTGAAGAAGATAGAAATATTTTATTCTGTATAAGATTTCGATTGCGATATTGTCAACGCTGTATAAAAATATTACTAATTCTGAGTTCCTTCCCTTTTGTTCAGAGATTTTTTGGAACAATCAGATTAGCTGTTAGAGATATTTTCAGCTTTATATGATAACATAAAAAGTTTTTTGTTAAGGGTACCAAGAGATTCTCACTACGTATTTACTGTATACATTTTACATCATTTAATTGGTTATTTTCCAGTTCTAAATTATTTTGATTTATAGAGAATGTGAATTTTATGTCCTACAATAACTTCAGAAACATTCCCCGACTTTACTTTGTACAACAACTCAATAATTAAAAATTTTATCAAATTTGCCGATAAGTTTAATGCATTCTTAAAGCGTGCCGCGTGCAGCGCCGCTATGGTGAGGAAATTTCGCACACAGAAACTATCATCACTAAGGAACGCAATTTTTTCAGACAGATAGGGCTGGGTATAAATAATGAAAAGTGGAAATTATGGCAAATGGCGATTAGGATAAGTAAAGCGCAAATATTCAATGAAATCTATAAATAATAAATCTGTTTTATCAGTGTGCAAACTAATGGCACGCGAGTCGTCCTTGTAGCATGTGGTTATCTCAATTATTTTATTGCATTTTGTACCAATCTTTTACGTTCAAAGCATATAATCAGGAACCCGTTAAGTTTCGTCGCAGGAGTTGAGTGAAATATTTCAAATGAGTATGCGTAGTGCACACACGCACACGCTGATTCTCTCAAGTCTCAACGATAGATATTATAATTTTCGAGACCACAAGCCCACTGACGTCACTGATATACCAAGTACCTCGCAAGTTCGGTTTCGGTTAACTGACTATGGCGATCATTCGATCAAAAGGATATTAGGGGTCGCGAATTATAGGCATTATATAGGCATCAGGCATTCACCGAATTGACGGATATTCTCTTCCCAATTTGCGATTTAACCACAAGTATGCAGAAAAGATCAATAATATGATTACAGTTTTAACAAAGGAAGAATTGTAGAAATACAAGGAATTCTCAGATTCAAAGATTCATTTATGGTCCCTTATACTTTCTCAGTTTGAATTAGTAGAAAGCTACTAATTATTAGTAAAAATTCACTCATTGAAAAAAAGAAAAGTGAGCTACCAAAGATTAATAAAAAATCACTAATTGAAATAGTGATTTTTGCCCACTTATTAAATTAGTAAATTATGACTAAAGAAATAAGTGAATTACTATTCATGAACTGTTGTAGAAATCTTCTTCTGTAATTAGTAGATTTTAACTCGTCCTATTAGTGCATTATCACCGAAAGATTAGTGAAGTTCAAGTATTGAGAAAGTCAATATTCAGATATTTTCTAGGTTGATTAGAAGATTTTTCTTCTTCAGAATAGTTTTAATTATATGAATAGGTGAATTTTCACCCATTAAATCAGTAAATAGTTACTGTTGAGAATAGTAAATAATTATCACTGCCATTATTGATAATTTAGCGTTCGAATACTTATTCATTATTGTTTCATGGGAAAAATTAAACAATCATTAGACATATTTATACATTTTTAAAAATGTTTATTCGTTGGAAACCACGCTTTAACAATGTTTTTAAAAACTAGGTACATATATGTATAATATATTATGATTAAAAAAAGCAATTAAAAATATTATTGAAAAAGCAATTATAGTAATGTATATTATATACACATATAATATATTATGCAAAGCTGACCGTCAAAGCGTCAGACTCCTTGCTGTCATCAAGTTCCTTCGAAAGAGCCAAAAATGAAATATGCAAAATTTTTACCATTTGATCAAATCGTTGGAAGCACAATTTTTCGTCGTGGAGCTACGTCGGAGTTATGGCGAAATTTGTGCTGTACGGGAAAATACACACAGTACAAAACGACTTAAACATACCCCAAAAACAGTAGGCACATCGATGGCCGACCATGCACGCATACATGGGACTATAGTCACAAGACGCCCAACGCGACCAGAAGGCGAAAACGAGAGAAGTGCCATTTATGCCAACCTACTTCCGCCAGAATGGAAGCGCGCGTAATTCAAAAAGCGAAATTTACAAATACACGTTATACAAACACGGGAAGTGGAATATTATCCTAATAGAATCAACCTGGAATGTGTTTACTTATTGAAATTGTTATTTGCATATTATTGTTGCTTGTTTAAAAAGTAAAAGAATAAATTACTTGATTTCACAGAATATTCAGTAAATATTCGTTCACTGTATTGAATTTTACTTATTTGATCGTCGAACATCAAATTATTTTTTGAAATAGTGAGAATCCATTAATTCTTCAGTCTCTTAAAAAATTCTACAGATGGAATATTAGACTTTTGAACTACTAATGTGGTTTGTGAAATTATCACTGATTACATTAGTAATAAATTCTCTAACTGTTAGGTCGTTTAAAAAATTTCAAAATCCGTTTTAAAAATCGAAACCAGGCCATCTGTGCACCATACAAACATTTTGCAATTAGTAGCATCAAATAATTGAAATGGCAATTACGCAAAAAATTATTATCCTACAGTGTCCATTCTTTTTTACACTTATAGAGCATAGACATTTCTACTTTTTCACCAAAACTCAGTCATAGAAATCACAAATTAAGAAAGATATTGAATTGTTAAACGAGCCTTAAAGTTCCTGATTTTTACTCATTTTCTCGGCCTCTAATTATCCGATCAGGTTGATCAACGGCTCATTTTATTCAAGATTCAATTGGGCATTTTATTTGCAAATTAAGAACATGATTCGAATAAAGTATAAAGTACCTTTCTTCTGATGGCACAGTCGGTTTTCTGCAAAAGCTTTTGGCACAAATCACTTATTAAATAATCCCTGTTGCTTGGACTAAGATAGAAATGGTGCACAACGCGGACGAAGTATCAGGTGAATAACAATTAGCTAGGCGCCAGGTTCTATAAAGTCCTTATCTGCGCAGTTAAAGTCATTTTCTTCATAAGCGGTCAAGAAAACACCCAATAAAATGGCAATTGCCCATAAAGAGAAAATTTTACGATACACTCCACTCATTCTGCTCTCGAAAGAACTCGACCTACCGTATACTTTTATTTCCCATTTGCCTATCTGTATGAGAGAAATATTTCAGCCCTTGTTTCCACCTTTTCATGTGTGAGCGAAAAAAGGTAGGTATGTAAGAATGCTGCATGTGGTTTCTTGAAGTAATTATTCTCCCCCCTCTGAATTCCTTTCTTCTTTTTCAACCTTACTCTACGAGAGTGCAAACATGCTTTCGAATTTGATGTTCTTTTCAATTCTCATCTTTAAATTGTATATTATTGTATTTCCTAATTTGTTGTAATCTTATTTTATATCCTCTAATAAGGAAATGTGAAACATACTATACTGTAATTTGAAATTTGCTAGAGTTATATAATACGCTAATGCTACCTAAGAATAGGGTTTTCTTTTAAACTGACATATTATACTTAGATTATGAGCCCAAATCTGAAAGAAAAAAGGCACAACAGAAAATGTGTACACTAGTGCCAGAAATGTAAAAAAACTAGCGGCGCCAGGCTAAGCGCATTCGAGGCATTCTCAAGTTTATTTTCCTTTTTTATTTCATTCCTTGGCAATTTTAATATTATCCCAACGAATTATTGTGGACTGGGAACTGAATAGGGTTCGGCCAACTCTATTCTCATTTATATATAAATCCGTGTGTGAATACGCACACATAAATAATTTCAAATTAGATAATCGCGACCCGAATTCAGAGCGAAACACTTTCTCCGCAGTTCACATTACGTCTACGCGAGTCCTGAGCTGAATTCAAAATCACATTCCACGAGCGAAGCTGCACACTTCTACCCTCTATCAGCCTGCAAATTGATCTCCAGCTTTCGATCACTCCCAATTCATCGCATCATTGATTTTATGCAAATTTCAACTTTTGTACAATTGCCGCATTTTTTATATCATTTGTGTTATTTCTTTTAATATTTCAAATATTTCAACTCGGAGGTTGCTCCTCCTTTATGCGGGAGAAAATGGTTTCTGAAGGAATTTTTTTTTCCATTATAAAAGCGCTCTCAATTCAACGGCTTTACTTTATGGTACATGCATATATAAAAGTAGGTCATACAAATTTTGTTTTTTGTAAACAAACGCTTCTGTTTGAATTTTCCTCTTTTCAAGCCCATTTTTCCAAATAAAATTATTAGTCAAGTTGAATGAGTGATATTTAACAAGTCTATTATAGTGACATGCCGACCATGTATCCTTTCGAGTAAAACATATCAATCGGATTCTTAGCAAAATTTCAAAAAATTCAGCGCTCCCCTTCTCATGTTATACTAAATCATATCTTTATTTAAAAAAATAAAAAAAAAAAAAAAATTTAAAATTACCACTGTTGAAGCATTATTTTACTTTTGCTTGCATGTAATGTATTTTTCCGATTATAAATATACCCTCGCTGGAATATTTAGCAGAATTTATTCAAATATAATATCAATCAAGCATCCCCTAATAAGCTCTTCTATAACAATTAATTGTATATTTTATTAGTCAGCCATATTCAAATTTTCCTTTGAATAATACATTTTTTCTACATTTGGGACATCAGCATTCTAAGATAAATCTAATCAATAATTATTTATACTATTCATAACGCGAGCTTCAACTGCTGATTTTATACTCAAGAAAATTTTATTTTAGTAAAAAATCTTTTCATCATTGACTCAAAATAACAATATCTAGAAAGAACTATATGTAAAAAGTGAATTGGAGTTAAAAATAAGCAGGCCGAATTCATTTCCAGTCGGGCAGGCTGTGTAAGCTCAAGTCACAGAATCGTTCCAGAATAAAATATGTTGTTTTCCAAAGGATTTTAGACGACAGCTATTTTACCGATTCGATAAAAATTTTTTTTTGATAAACTTAGGAGCGTTTGAAATTTTGCTGCTCGTGATGTCGTTCATCGGAAATTTATCGAGAAAAATATTCGAATTCTTCTAGTATTTGAATAAATACATATATTTTGCATTTCTTTTCAGATATCTATAGATCTTATTATTCTGTTTCAGATTCCATAAGAAAATGGTAAAAACTCTGAGAATTGACAAAATGGCGGCGGTTTTTTTGAAAATTTTCTAACTCAATTTTCCCAAAAACCCCTGCGTTTTTTTCCTGCTGATTTTTTCCCAAGTTAGTACGAATACAGACAATATATTTCATATGAGTTTACCTTGTGCCCGCGTCTTGGAAAGGAGAAAGAATTTTTTTCCTCCAAAAGAATAAAAATTCCCGATTTCTGCAGAAACAAGAAGAGATGTGAAAAAGGTTCCAGAATCAAAGTTATTCCTTTAAAAAAGCTGTACAAAAAAGTTTATTAGCGATTTTTTCCTATCTTGCGTCGTTATTAAAATATTCGCTGAAACGTGAATGAATGCAATTTGCCACTGACATAAATAATCAAGGAGGGTTAACATCAACAGGAGAAACCAATTTTTTTAAACGATGTTCCACTAAAAATGTAAACAGTTGAAGAAAATATTCAATGTCAGTGGGAAATTGCATTTATTCACATTCCAGCGAATATTTCAATAACGACGCAAGATAGGAAGAATCGCTAAAAGACTTTTTTGTCGAACTTTTTTGAAGGAATAACTTTGATCATTGAACCTTTTTCACATCTCTTCTTGTTTCTGCATAAATCGGGAATTTTCATTCTTTTGGAGGAAAAAAAAAAATTCTTTCTCCTTTCCAAGACGCGGATACAAGGTAAACTCATATGGAATATATTGTCTGTATTCATACTAACTTGAGGAAAAATCAATAGAAAAAGAAACGCTGGGATTTTTTAGGAAATTGAGTTTGAACATTTTCAAAAGAACCGCCGCCATTTTGTCAATTTTCAGAGTTTTCACAATTTGTTCATGGAATCTGAAACAGAATAATAAGATCTATAGGAATCCGAAAAGAAATGCTAAATATCTGTATTTGTTCAAATACTAGAAGAATTCGAATATTTTTTTCGTTAAATTTCTCATTAACGACATCACGAGCAGCAAAAGTTCAAACGCTCCTAAGTTTATCATAAAATATTTATAAAATCGGTAAAATACGTGTCGTCTAAAATCCTTTGAAAAACAACATATTTTATTCTTGAACGATTCTGCGACTTGAGCTTACACAGCCTGCCCGACTGGAAATGAATTCGGCCAGCACATAAGTATATATTATACGAGTGATTCAAATTTTACAATTGAAAATTTTCACGTAGTACGCATGTAAAAAATTGGAAATCCTTGAAGACCTCCTTTGGCAGCATCTTTTGCACTACGGTGAACTTCATGACCATTTCTCTGCCTAAATATTTTTGTATTATCAGTTGCAGGATTTTGCTAATACCAGTATCTTTATTAAATGAAGGGTTCAAAGAGGCCTTCTGAAAATCAGAAAAGCAATTGATCTTGCAAGTGCCTTATCCCCCTTAAAATCATATCACTTAAACAAAAATAAAGTCAAAATGAAAAAAATTCATATATTTTATCATAACAACCTGCAATGGATATTTTCTCTATCATTCCGCTTTTGTCAGGCGTTGAAGACATTGTTTTCATTTTCTTTGAGGTGTTTGATATCCTTGAAATAGAAATTGGCTTTATCTTCGAATTTTGTCCATTGAAGTGAGTTTCATACACGAACATCTGTATCAACAAAATACTGAGGCCAACTTTCTATTCCTTTTGTTGAAGCTTGTGCATGAGGCAATGTTAATACCTTTGTTTCCGAAGATTCATTTTCCTTTACAGTTTGCTTGAAAGCTCGTTTCTTCTGTACATTTGGTCATTTCTTGTCGTTTAAGAGGCTCTCTCTTCTGAAGATCCATCACTTCGCTCACCCTTGATTTTTGTTGAAAAGACAAACATTATTTTCGGACTTGGAAAAATTTCAAATCCGACGCTTTTAGAATTTGAGAAATGAATCTTCAACTAAAAAAATAGGTTTGTCTCGATACTCTCGAAAAAAAACATACTTTCATGCTTTCTTTTGAAAAACTAAAATTTTTTCAATTTGAAACTCTTCAAGTGGAACAATTTCCAATCAAATAGTTTATAACCAAGTTTATCAAATATGAGCTATTCCATGTCAAATCATATGGAGAATTTAGGAAATTATTGGGTATCTTGATGAAAGTTTTAGTGTTTGTTCTCCAAGGCGTTGAAAGAAAAAGCCTGTAGGAATTTTCGGAGCATTTGAAAAACTTGGGAGGCATTCGGAATCGAACATTTTTGCATTTATTTTAACTCCCATAACTCCGATGATTTTGAAGAGATTAAGGTTTTTTTCCAATCATACGTAGTGAGATGCAGTTATGGAATAATATTTATAGAAAGAGAATTTCCAAAAACTTCTTGGTTTTTTGAGAAATAATTAATTAATTAAGAACGTACGCCGTGGCATGAAGATCCCTGTGCGAAGTGCACCTGAAAGTTTGATGAAAGTTGAAGAAAAATGACGTATACATGAACTTCAGAGTACGTTCCTAATAATTAAATTATTTCTCGAAAACTAACACAGATCCCATTCTGAAAGTTACAGGGCCTACAGAAGACATTGTGAGCTATCTATAACAGGGATATAAAGAAAAAAAGCATGTTTCCCTTATGAAATTTGTTTTTCAGAATTTCATGAAGCTTATAAAAATTTTGTTTTCAAAAAAATGTTTCAAAAAACTGCATTTCATTACAGAAAAAAAACACCTTGATATCATCCTGGTCATAAAAACCATGGGACTTTGAAAAAGAGATCAAAATTTTCAATATCTCCCAAGTTTAAAATTTTTCAAAAATCCCTGAAGGATTTTTCTTTCAATACCTTGGAATTGAAACCTTCAAAATTGTGCAATTTTGAATTCTGCAAGTCAGAAACGAAATACTGAAAATTTGCTCAACCTTTGAGAATTGTAATTTTAAACATTGTACAAGCTTCAACGATTTAATTTTAAAATTAGGCGAGCTTCAAATTTTTCAATTTCAACATTATTCACAGAATTTACCTTCAATTTATAAATTTGCAATTCTTAAATTGTTCGCGCTTTCAATCATAAAAGTTGTTCAAGTCTGATCAATTAGAGTTTTAGGAGCGAATGTATTTTTTCGGATATGGATAGTAACTTGGTACTTCTAAGTAGTTATTGTGACTAGTTACTCTTTCATAACGATAGAAATAAAAAAATTACTTTTGTAGGTAAGTTATACATTGGTAACAATATACATTTTTATTGTTACTTATTGTTCACTTTCAAAATATAGAAAAATGAAAATCCTTCTCTCAGAAATAAAATTGGAATTGTGATTTTAATTGATTCTAAATTTCGTAAAGTTTGCAAAAACCCTCAGAGAGATAAAAATTGTATAGAATTCGATTCTAATTATTTTAGTTAAATATCTATCTTTTTTGTTGAAAAATGTTTATATTTTGTCCAGATTTTTTTTTTGTTCAACATTCAGTTTTCTTATGAAAATTCGAAAATTCCATCCTTGGTTTACAATTGGTATTGTTAGAAGATTCAACTATTTGGTTGGCACTTCCCTATTTTATTAGAATAGATCAGTCCCCACCAGAGCTTTTGCGAACAGGATCCTAGATGGAAAATCAATCAAGCCGATTGGACAAATTATCAAAAAGTTATGGACGAAAAAATCGAAAGACTATTATGCCCTTCAGAGCAAAACTGCATACAAATAAACGATCTTGTCCGAGATTTCACCAACTTGATTACCGAATCAGCTGACTTAAGTATCCCAAAAACCTCAAGAAAAACTCACAAACACCAAGTTCCTTGGTGGAACAAAGAAGTTGATAAAGTTCTCAAAGATAAAAAACATGCTCTTAATGTATATAAAAAACATAAGACCGTTGAAAACAAAATAGCATTTAAAAAACTTAGAGCCTTGTCACGTAAAACTAATAAGCTTAGCAGCAGAAACTCTTGGGCAAATTACATCTCTTCCCTG